>JAPDVR010000015.1:39317590-39522590 GCA_026230005.1 Gila orcuttii | reverse complement strand
CTGTGTTGGGTAAAAACAAACCATGGTCACCATTAGGTACAAACAAAGTATTGCAGAAATCAAGATCTGAATCAATACTGATATTTTAATTATAAACATAAGACATACATGAACCACTTGGTTCTAATACCAAAACATAAATGACATACAACCATTAATGTGCACAAAATCTGGAGCCCTGGGTAAAAGGATAATGCAATTGAGTCATGCGTCATCCTATTTCCTACCTCCATATGAGTTTAGGCTTTGGAGGAAGCTGTCATCGCAAAACACGTCTTTCACCTCCATCTCACTAAGAACCAGAAACTTTTCTACTTGAAGGATGGAACAATTACTATAACACTACTGTACTTTTGAGGACTTGTACGACATTACTTCAAGGAAGACTGACATTGTTCTGAGGCTAACATCATTCTTACTATTGCTCATAGAAGAGAATGAGGTTTGTTCTAAACCCCTAATGCAGAGTATTACATTTATCCTTCACCGTTTATGCTACTGACATGAATCATACATCCAATTATTTGGCTTGTTGAGGAGAGATGTGTCATAACTATCTATTTTAAGTGATTAGATTCGCGAGAAAAAAAAAGACTACTGAGTACACGACATTGACCAAATCTTAAAGGAATTGGATTTCAGTCAGGACCACTTTGCCAAGTATATAAATGTATTACAATTATAGCATACAGTTAGTGTTGGCGGTATGGTTCTGTTCTGGGCAAAAAGTCCTACACCTGTCCATGCTTCAATGCCTGGGGAGAGCAGCAAGTCAAACCCCCTGGGGTAAAGAACAGATCCAGTAAATGCATGCATATTACAATACTCAATTACATGAGTTGTAAAAACACAAATACATGATAAAAGCTTGCAATGTATGACTGTACTGGAAAAACCAAAAAACAGAATGAATAATGGTTCATTGGTGGAGTTGGGGTTGGAGGAGGTAGTTTAATGCGAGCAGCGATGCTATGGAGGAAATGCTGAAGGAATGGGAGTTTATATGTGCCGCTGTGATAGATGTCGACACTGATTGGAACACGTCATGAACAGCTGGCTATCAGCTGATGCGAACTTGGCTGACGTGGCCTGCCTGAACCGATGCTTGATAACTGTGCTGCCAGTCATGCATGACCTTAGAGGACAAAACTACTGGTTGGAAAAGCCTTAATATGCAGTCATTTTCCTTTCAATAAAAAAAAAAAAAAAAAGTGTCTCACAAAAGTTAAAACAATATTTTGTTTTTATGTGAATGAGCGAGCAGGATGATTCTCACATCATTTTGTTGCGAAAACTGAAATCCAGTACTCAAAAGTCTTGTGTTAAATAGCTTACTTTGTGTTTTATAACATTATTTCAGTGCCTTTTTTGTTTTTAAGACTTTAGCTATTAAAATGGTTTAAGAAACATAAATAAGGTCAGAGCATGTCAAAACATCTCCAAAAAAAAAAAACACCTCAGAATCCAGAACCCATGACTAGCTTAGATTAGAGTTTAGAAATTTGTCATATTGGTCTTTTATTTACTACCAAGAATTAATTAAAAGCATGATTAATTAAAAGCACATGTATTTTAGAAAGTCAATTTTAAATGTCATGTTGAATAAGTCAATATTTTTTGCCAATACAACCTTAACCTTAACTTAAGAAAGCATAAAAAGTGTATAATGTTAATTTAATTAAAGATGTGTACTCAAAGCTCACAAAAATATCTCACTTACCTCATTTTCATATCCTGAGATTGGTCCCTTTGTAAGATCCAGTCTGTTTTCATAGTATTTATCTCATACACCTACACGAAGGATTCACAAATTACCATCTGCTACAAACTGAGTTCGGTTGAAACTTCACCTAATTAGATATAGTGATGTCATCAACATACACTTCCAATCCATTTCACTGCAAAACTAGACCGTACAATCTTTGAGGATCACTGCACTTAACCAAAACTGTTCCAGGATAAAAGTTCAATTCCAACTCTATGAAGTATATGATCTGGAAAATATAACTTATAGGATGATCACCGGTTGAGCGGAGAAAATACCGGAAAAATAATAATTTCGGTGCTCTTTGTTTCTGAAGCCTGCAATTTTCAAAAGATTTCAGATATTGAGATCCATGTTTCATTCTTTTACCAAGCCAAAACCTAATGCGTACCACTTACAATACATATAATCTATATATGAACTTCCTTCGGTAACACATTATTTCAATTGTCCACTTTAGACATTAGATATTAGACTACAAACTATAAGTAACTTTACAATTACATGTCAACTTGCAGTCATTAGAGTATTAGTAGACTGTCTGCTTAATATCTGCTAACACTTTATTTTGATGGTCCCCAACAGACATTCTTTCTACTGACTATGAGTAAACTTTGCAAGTACATGCCAACTTATTCAACTACCCTTAAACCTAATCTCACAGTCTGGCACAGTTGGCATGTACTTGCAAAGAAAAAAAGTCTAACCAAGGAAGTTGCTGACAAGTGACTAAATGGGAGTACAGAGGTTGTTTGTGACATTAAACATCATCATGTAAAACTCATCAGGTAAACTCATTTACTCGCTATTCCATTTTTGCAGGCTTGTTGTGTTTTTGCTCTTGCAAATTATTAGAAATCAAAGTTTCCAACTTGTAGATTGTATAGATTGAAAGAGTTGTTGGAATCTCTGGTGTAATCCCTAGTCTAACTCTAGCATGCCGTTTTGTATTTAAGCTTCAAATGCCTGGTTTCACAGACAGACCTTAGAATAAGCCAGGATTAGGCATTCAATTAATTAGGACATTTAAGTAGCTTTTATAAACGTGCCATAAAAAAAAAAAAAAAAATGTACTTGTGTGCATCTTAAGAAAAAACAATGGCACTGACGTATCTTAAGATGTCAGTGCAAGTTGCTTAGAGTTAAAACTGCTCTAACATGCATTTAGTCTATAGGCTTAAGCTTAAGATATGACTTAAACTTAAAAAGTTGTTAATTTGTGAAGATTATCTTGATAAAAAAAATGTAAGAATCATAAACTCATTTTCTGCAATGATCCAAAAGCCAATGGAATAATCATTTATATATATATTTTTTTTATTCTGAAGTATAAGTCTGAATTGTACGTCTGATCACTTAGAAAAGTAACAGCACACCTCTCCTCATCAAGCCCTACAATCTGAGGTATCATTCATCTCCACATGCAGCGTAAACGGTGTGCATCAAAGTGTGATACTTAATGGTTAGTATGAGCAACAGCAAATGATAGTTGCTTTAGCAAGCGTCAAATGCGTGCATAATAAACGTCAACATTTTAGATGCTAAAGGCGTTTAACTAATCTATGCTTTGATGCATGACAGATCAGCGTCTCGGGCTCGAAAAACAGAACATATTTCACAATTCAACTGTCAAGAGAAAATGAAATGAGTTTGCTTGCTGTCAGAGTTTCCAATGAGGTTTTGCAAGGTTTATTTGATTATATCCAAGAGTTTATTTTCCAATACGAGTCTCAGAACTCATCCAGTTAATGTTTAAGAATAGTTGTCAGACAGGGCTGCTGAATAAATCATCATGAAAAAAAGAACACAACCACAACTTTGTTTAACAAGATAGGACGATTCCATATGTTATACTCCATATGCTGCAATAACTTTATGCAGTGTGAGGCACAATACCAGTTTGTGAACCTCTGAACCTAATCTGAATTGACATTTCTGTGTTTTTGTATAAGGAAAAGGAAGATTACACTGTATTTCGACATTCCACTAGACATTCAACTAAACTACAAGTAACTTTGCAACTAACTCTTATTAATTTGCAACTGCATGCCAACTTACTCGCATTAAAGTATTAGTAGACTGTAAGGGTTAGTAGAATAAGTCGACATGCACGTGCAAAGTCACTCATGTAAAATGTCTATTGGAGGACCATCAAAATAAAGTGTTGGTAGATATTAAGCAGATAGTCTACTAATACTCTAATGATTGATAGTTGACATGTAGTTGCAAAGTTACTTATAGAAATGTCTAAAGTGGATTATTGAAATAATGTTGCCACTTCCTTTAACAAGACACATAAAAGCTAAAAAAATTACATGAGTGTTGTATTACTAATGTATTGTATGTCGTAAAATAAAATGAATATATTGATACTTGTGTTAACCACATCTCTTATTTCAGACAATTTCTCCCAAAAAAAAAACAAAAAAACATTCAGAAAAACATTGACTTTGGAAGGATGGACTTATCAAAAATGATTACTCATTTCCAGGATTTAAGACTTTTTCCTGCAGCACACGATGACCTGGCAACCACCTATAATATCCAAGCATCTTTGTTACAGTTGAAAACACTTTTTTTTTCCTTTTTTTTTTTTAAATATACAATAGTTTTCTTCGTTTTTACATTTTTGTTCCTTTAACATAATGTGTCCAATTTAGTGTAGTAATGGTTAAAAAAAAAAATCCTTGCAGCCAGTCTGAGGTAAATCATTTCTTTTCAGAGGACGGAGAGTCGGCTGCCAGCTTCTTCAGATACCAGGTCAACAGACCTGAAGTCAGTGAACAACACAGCTGTGCTCTCAGCTGTTCACCAAAATCTGCCTGCATAACAGATCTTCAAAGACTGCCGTGTGCCGAAATGTGATTAGTCTTGACAAACACTTCGCTTTCCCAAGTCTCGGTAGAGCAAAAAAGGAGGTAGGGTTGTATTTGCTGTAATTACTTACTTACTTTATTCATGTCCTGCAAATGGCGATACAAACATGTTGAGATAGCAAAGAGGTAATGCAATGAGTTTAGAGCTTCACACTACTTGACATTGAGGTTTAATTTAGAAAAGCATGGTGTTAATTAAACTGAAGGATTTCAGATATTACTCTATTCACAGACCATTCAAATGCTAAATCCTACAGTAAGTCTTTTATGCATTAAGGCCCTGTGAAAGGAACAAATGCATGAGGTTAGACGTTTAGGTTCAACATTCAAGTGCTTATACATAAAAAAATGTAGGCATTTTCTCATTAAATTGCTTGCATTCAGAAACTCTTGCAATACATAAGCCAATGACCAAAGCATTCTTCTGAATGTTGTCTGTATAGCTACTGAAAGTCAAGGTGTGATGAGCCATGCATTTACATAACTGCAATCCATTTTATCCTTTTCCTTGACACCTTTATTTTTGGTTCGTAAGAAGTAGGGGGTTATTTTTCCCAGTACTCTAATACAACCAAGTGGAGAAATTACTGCCGTCAACATCAATTTCCTTCTCATAAAAAGTGAACAGCATTGACAGTATCGATTTCAAGCATTGATTGTGGTCTCATGAAGTACCATATATTTATTCCTCACGCGTAACAAAAAAAAAGACCGCCAAATGCAGAAGGAAGGAAGGTGAAGGCTTGCAATCATCGGCCAGATAAATGCCACCGGCTGACACCAGTGAAATATGGGTATCATTACAAGCGCATGGTCAAACGTGATTGGGCAGTGAATGTTTACGGCCACCCGAGATGACTTTCGTACCCTATTATCTTTCGACCCTTATACTCACAGCCTTGTAGAACATGGAGTCGCTGATGAGAATGGGTCAGACTTCAGGAAAAACCCATCAGTCTTGTGGATATGACACAGGTAAGAGGCACGCAGAGAGCGGTGCACGAGAAGCATGAGTCACTCTGCCTCGACACGCCAGCCTGGTGCCGCCCACTGCTGTGCTGAGCTGAGCTGTCTCGATTGGCACTGCCTCTGCCCCATGTGCTTCGGTGAACACAGCCAGGCAGGCATGTGGAATAATGAACAACAAGCCTGTCAGTGTTTCGGGACCTTAAATTAGCATTAGTGGAAAGGGCTTTCTCTTTCTCACACACACAAGCACGCTACGGTTATCTCACCGACTCCAAACTCTTCAGGCTGGTGTTACACCTAATTTACACGACTTGATGAAATGATGGAACCCCCATTCCTTTTATAAATAACAGTGTGGCACAGTGCAGTCCGCTGTCTTGCGTGCCATCGTGAGTCTTGGATTGTAGTGAAACTGTCTTGGCTGAAATTATTTTTAGGCGTTGAGGAGATGTGCTGAAAACAGATAAACTGACAGCAAGAAGAGTTGCTGGCCTGTTAAATGTAACAGAGATGGTGTATTTGTCCTCTAATACAGTTTCAGGTGTCTAATATTGTCCTGATTTTTTGAACATAATAAAAGGACATTAAGATTTTTAGATTTACTAAAGAAATTGTGAAAGTGTTTTTAGCATGTTGCTATGTGTTTGCAGGGGAGTTTTGGGTGGTTGCTATGTAAAGAGTCCACCCTTATGTCTCTGTGATATTCTGACAGACAGACAGTTGCATAAACATAGCCACCATGTAGAGCTGCACGATTCTGGATTATTATTATTTTTTATTTTTTTTTCAAGTAGAAATTGCAATTCTCCCATGATTCTGAACAGACAAATAATCAAAATAACATGTAATTTAAGTCTATTTCATGTTTAATTAATTTGAATGAATTATTTATTTATTTTAATTGGGTTGAATGAATGATTCAATGACTCACTCATAAATACTTCACTTGTTTCATTACTGGATGACTCAGCATTTTTGAATATCTTGAATGAATGATTCTAAGACAAATACATTTTTTTTAAGTCACTTATCGCCAACTACTGGTGATTTGCTATATCTTGATCGTTACCATTAACATCAGTGTTAATATCCGAACTATTAACGTTTATCCCAGTACTTCTGTGATAATCTGAATACTTAGAAATAGTAATACTGTGTGGTTGAACAACAGTTTGTGAAGCTGTTTAATACCTACACATGATAACTGCTCTCTCTGTATCAGCGGCAGCGCCAACGCAGATCTGAATGTTCCACTGTGATTTTGTAAAAGGTTAAATAGACACAGGCGAATCATTGTCATTTAGGATTATGATCGCGTGGGTGTTTGGATCGACATCTTTTAACAATTGATCGTGCAGCCCTACCACCATGTTAGGACTGTGTCTTTACAGTCTGACCAAATGGCAATCGGTCTAACTTTTCAGATCACCACATTAGACCAATCTATGTTTTATGACTTAAAAGGTATGAACAGTCTTAAAGAAAACAATGTGATGACTAACTTGTAAGATTAGTCTAAGCTGTTTATGCAACTGTCCACTGCTGGTATCTAGATGTGACTCAAGTCCGTCTTTCAATGTCATTTTGTAGAATTCTTTCACCTGTAGTATTGTACACGAGGTAAAAATCAACTTTCTAGTAACTAAATAAGAAATTAAAAGGATAGTTCATCCATAAATATATTTTCTTTTTTCCACAGAAGAGTAAATGGCAGAATTTTCCGTTTTGGGGTAAACTACAGTGGTTACTCAACCAGAATAATACTTTTACCGCCGCCAATCCCGCGGCGGTAAAATTCGGATCTGTATTTGCTGCCTTTTACCGCTAAGAGGCGCTACAATAACAGACTTTGAAAGGTGTCCGTTTATTCTCTCTATTGCGTAATCAGAGCGATTGAAAGCTGGTAACAGATGAATTCAAGTGAAACATAAACGAATTCATAATCACAATACTGAAATTAAATTTAATAAATAGTGAAAACATTACAACAGAAATTTATTAGGCTATCAATGAGGCTCTGGAAGAGCATAAGACGAAATTTAATAGCGTTCAGACAGTAGCTCAGTGGTTAACGCAACAACATGAGTGGCACTGCGCTTCAAGCGATCCGAGATCGAATCTCAAAGTAGCCAACATTCTGTTGGCCGACTTCATTTACGTTTTACCGTTCTTGATGCTTAAATAGGTAGGCTAACTGTTTATTAGCGAGTCATTAACTGTTTATTTAATGTCCAGCGTTTGTTTAATTATCAATGCCACATTCACGTAAATTTGCTACATTCCATGTAGAGCCGCTGCACGACAAAACTGATAAGGGAAATGAAAATAAATAAAAAAAGAAAGCTGATTGCGTCAGAAAATGAAAATAATGATGCTTGTCTTTAATCTGCTAAATTATTGTTTTGTGAATCATTCAGGAAATTGAGTTGACTGACAGTGATACCTGGCCATAGCAACGGGAGAAATTTTTCAAAACAGATCCATATTGAACAAATCAGAAAAGACTGATTTTGTTGACTTGACAGACTAACTAAATAGTATTACTTTCAATATAAAAACAAATGAAAATGTAAAAGAACACTAAAATTAATTAAGTTTGAAACCCATCGCAAATTTTTAAGGTTTAAATAAAGTGTCGGGAGAGTTTATTTGTTTAAAACAGGGTTGCATTGAGTTCAGAGTTTATTTCCTTTGCGATGCAAAATAAGAAACACAGAATATTATTCTTGCAACATTTTAAATTTGTATTGCCAAAGAAATTTCAGCCAAATTAAACAATTAAAACAGTACAAAACGAAAATAGTCCAAAGTCACATAAATTAAGAACATGCGTTTTTCTTTGCCTCTTTCTCGCGCTTGATCTCTTTTTAGCAAGTTTATTTTGTCTCCCTCCCTCCCAAAAAAAAACTGTAACAAATTATTTAGCCTTTGTTGCTTCAAAGACAAAGCATGCCTTGTTGAATTCACTTTACAATAAAACGAGGTTGATCGCGAATTAAAGAGCTCTGTATCTGCTGTGGCATGAACGCGTTTCGTCGACACTTCATGTTTAGATAATGCCAGATTGTTAACAAACATACACACTGCTCAAACATTCTAAAACTCTAGAGAAACCAGTTGAAACAACTGGATTGAACACTTTAATTGAAATTTTGTGTGAAAAAACTTTAAATACAAATATACAATATTTATAATTTAATAAGATATAGGCTAGGGCCTACATTTGGACACACCGAGAGATTTATCCTTAAAAGAATTTAGCCTTTTCCTGCTCATCAGGCTGGCTATCTGACATCTCCATATGAAAGACGAACATTAACACCTATTGTGCACGCACGATAAAGCCACTGTCCCTCCAACCCCCCACCACAGGCTCTCTGAGACTGACTTACGCACGCACACACACACACACACACACACACACACACACACACACACACACACACACACACACACACACACACACACACACACACACACACCCCACAGGCTCTCTGAGTCTGAGACTGACTTAAAACAAAAAGAAGTCGCAATTCACACTTAAGCATTACAGTTAAGCATTAGACTATTAAAGTGTTGATAATGAAGGAATTACATAATGTAAGCTACATGTAGTGATATTTCTGTCATGATACTTTATTTATCATTCAATTTCAATAAGTTGTTCTTTTTTATTCAAATAAACCTCGAACCACAGTGCTTCGTTGTGCTGCTGTTAAACTAGGCCTAAATAACATTTATAGAATAATTATGAACTTAAATGAAACAATATTGCAACATTTCGACAAATAAATTAGGCTATTGATAAATAAATTATAAATACTGCTTTTGAAATTACGATTGGTATTATTATACAGATGTAAAGTCATTCTGTTGGATACTATTTGTTCCAGTGTAAAATGGAAATGCTTGGCAATTTTATTTTATAAATATAAGCAAAAATTATATGGTGTAACAGAGTTTTAGAACTAGACAAATCTCTCTGCATTAATAATAGGATATAAAATGCATTAATAGGCTAATATAAAATTTACAAAAGCCCCAAATTTGTTCGGGATTTGAACCCGTGTCATCTAAATGATCGAACCGTAAGTTCTACCACTCGGCCATGAATTTAACTCTTTGTGAAATAACCAAACGTTGGTTTCTCCAGTGTGTTCGTTCACATGAGCGAGAAAACGTTTTAATCGTTAGCATATTGTAGACCTTTTACAGTTTTAAAAGATGATATCTTATCTGTATGAACAAAAATTACGGAGTAGGCTATCCTATTAAGTTCTTTTAGCTGTTATGAGAAAAAATAAATTCAAGTGAAAGCGCCGCCGTGTTTATCGAACTCTAGTTCAACATGCCAGAATAAAACCCAATTTTAGAACAATGCGTAGCGCCACTCGGTGTGCCAAAACACTTAATTATTAACATCAATATTTCGTTCAAAAACATCTCAAAACGCTTTGTGACATTTTGAAAAGCCGTAAACGTATTAAGGCCACTGGAACCAGGATCGTAGGCTAACAGAAACGCGCTGCATGTTATCTCTCAATACAGGAGCAGAAGCGCCGGTTCCTATTGTAGGCTATTGTTTGTTGTTTAAATGTGCGTGTTGCATATTTTTTAAAAATATATAATATATTTGATATGGTGTATTGGTGAATTAGGCTATAGCATTGATTACTGTGGAGGGAAGGTTAGGGGAAATCCCCCACCAGCAAATCGCACCTTGTTACACAACCATGTTTTTAAAAACTCTTTCTGTATAGCCTATATGGAACCCCATGAAGTTTTTTTATATTTTTTTTAAGAGAACTGCTTTTGAAATTATGATTGGAATTATTATACAGATTGATATAAATTCAGTCAATCTGTTCCTATATTTGTTCCTTTGTGTAAAATGGAAATTGTATTTTATAAATAGCCCGTGTTTATTCGGGATTTGAACCCGTGTCATCTAAATTATAGAAACCACTTAAGTTCTACCACTCGACCACGACTTTTCTCACTGAGAACTGCCCAGAACTTCGCTTGTTCATCAGTCAGTGTGCGCGCACACGAGAGAAGCGCTCTTTCAATCCTCTCATTCCTCAATAGTTTAGCGTTATTGCACCTAATTTATTTCCACTGACTGCAAGAGAGGCCTATTTTAACTTTTGATTCATAAAATGTTCTGCTCTAAAAGTTTGTTATATTCTGTTTAAACGTAGGCTTACTTTTACTTAAGTTTTGCTTTCGTTAAATTTAACCGAATCTGTTGTAGACTAAATTATTTTTATTTTTATTATTTTTTGTTCTAAAAGTTTGTTCTATTCTGTTTCGTTTGTTTATTTTTATTTTTATTTTTTTTACATATTCAATCAGTCTCATTCTTGTTTTTTTTTACAAGACCTTGTGCTGTGTTTTTTAATAAACAGATAGGCCTACAAACAGAGATATATAGCCTAATAGTTCGTACAAATAAACGTCTATATGTATAGGCTACTACTATGTATACTATAAATTGTATGATCGTTTGTTTAAATAACATTAACAAAAGTGTCTGTCTTTAATTAATAATACAATTATTACTTTAACATGCAGTTTCAGCTTCACCAAATCTTTGTTTGTTTCATTATTATAGCCTACAGAAAATGCAAATAGCTCTCGTTTTAATTTTTTATGTTTGTTGCTTATTTGGAAATTGCCATAGTTGTAGTATTTCATCCTTACTGTTAATTGACATTAGCCCCGCACTTACGTTTCAAAATGCGGCAATTGCGGCTGTTTTGCTAAATGTCCCTTTGCGCCACCTGGCGGCCATTTCGCGAACGACTTTGAAATGCGACTAGTTTATTTTTGCCGCGGTGGATTTGCCGCGGCACGAGTCGCGGCGGTAATAGGCATTCTGGTTGGCTACCTACTGTATCCCTCTAACTGTATTAGTGCAGTATAGGCCTATTTATCTCATGCATGATAGCAAGTAATTCTCTCTTTTAAAGGATAAATTATTTAAATGTACAAGCTGGTAATGCTGAAAGTGAGAATTATTAAATGAATTATGAATTGTTTGCGAAGATCAGTTGGTGTTTTAAAGCTGCAGTCATGAAGGAAAGTATTATGGCACTGCAACGAGCATTTACAGGACATTAAACTCAAGATTTAATGGATTCTCAATGAGTCACAACCTTTTTTTAATCAGTACGTTTATTTTTATATTTGCCCTGCAAATGCACCATGAAGCCTTGTAAAGCATTTCAAGGATCCTCTTGGCTTTATAGCTCATACAGTTTCAGCACGCTTTAAAAAACCCTGTAGTTGGGGCAATAAAGCAGCATATCATATAGAGTAACTAAAAAATATTAATCTGTTTCACTGAGATCCGTACCTGCAGTGTTAAAGAATTTCTAATGTCAATATGTATGTACAGCATGCTATGCTAGAGGTGATAAGATAATTTGTATAACTATTTGGGAAAATTGTAAGATATCATATGAGTTGGTTCATACAAAACAGATCCAATCCAAAAATTAATTTCTAGGATGTGAAAAGGTGCCATTTTGTAATAATTGTGTGTGTGCTGGTTGATAGGTGGATGAAGTTCTTTGCATGCATAACTGACATAATTCCTGTGGGCGGAATTTGCTGGCTTGAGTTGAAATTATTGCCGTGGCCATTGAAAGCATGTCATGAACGTGATACATAGACATTAGATTCTGAAATCAAAAGGGAGACTTTTGTCAGATGGCATTTTAAATCAGAACATGTGTTGAAACTGCTCCGAGACACAAAGGTTGAGGATCCAAATGCAGTTTTATTGAAAGGGTAATCAGTCCAAACAATAACAAACACAACAAGGCAGGGAACACGGACAAAAGAGTCATCTATGGAACAGCCAAGAAATCCAAAAACCAAGAGACATGAAACCAGGGAGAATGCTCAGATTGCAGTGTAACACTAAATAAGACTTTGCAGATAATGATTGAGAAAACCAGGCTTATATGAGGTGAGCTAAACAAGATAATGAGACACAGGTGAATGTGATAATGGATGAAGAGTCCGGGCAGTGAGTTATGGGAAATGTAGTTTGTGAGGGAATAACAATAGTCTGTTGTGGAGTGCCCTCTGGTGGCTCTCAAGGGCACTCCAGCTAGAGACTGTTACAACATGCATGCACTTAAAGGCAGGGTAGGTAGGTTTAAGAAACTAGCAGAAAACTGCTGGATTTTGAAAGTATCCAACAGAGAAACTCCCACCTCCTCCCTTCTGGGCTCCTTCCAAAGCCACGCCCCAAAAACACATGAACGCGTGATGCCGACCGCTCAGCTGGAGGACGCGTTTACCAGCGCCAAGCGGAGAGGAGCGCAGTGCATGAAGTGACATCACCTTTTTTGCCTTGTTTGCATGCGCTGACTGTATATGCAGGTACAGGTGTACTGGGAATTTGACTGCTCTTTCTCTGCCATAATTGTGAGACTTCCTAGCTTCCGGCCGGTACGTGCCTCTCCTCTTCCGAAATGAGCGAGTCAACCGAGTGCGCGCATGTGGGCAGCTCCTGTTGCAGCAGGGCTGGTAGCCATAGCAACGAGGGAGAGTGACAGTCGCCCAGTCAATCATTTCAGTCCGAATGGAATAATGAGCTGTGTTTATTGCAGCCCTGAGAGGACTACAGACACTCTATTTTTATAAGCTCCTTTTCAGAGTACTTACATTTTAGATATGTATTGGTATATAAAGACAGTTTAAACAAATTTGGCAAAAGGGTTTTAGAAACAAATTGCCTACCCAGCCTTTAATAGTCTCCATCTATACTTGAGTTAGATCCATCTATACTATCTTTTTTTATATATCAAAGTCACGAAATATCTATCTAATTTGAATAACATTGAGAACTTATGCTCAGGATAAAATCATGAAAACAATCTCAGCTCCCAGTTCGTCAGAGATCAGAGCCTCACATATTTCTTTTTCCCTATGACAATGAAATAAATTATTCATGTTATTCAAATCTCACAAACAAGCTCAACAAGTAAAACCTTCATATTCGAATATTCCATGTTTGTGTCCGTAAAGATGCTTGACGCAGGCTGAGTCTTGTAATGGAGTTATACATCATTTTTGGCAATGCATTCCAACACAGCAATCTATCACAAAGAATTACGCTGCTGTATTATTTACAAACATATGATTTAAAAGTCTAAATTCCACCCTGAAGACTGGCATCTCTGTTTGTGCCACATAATTGTCTACAGAAATTTGAAGGGAATTTGCACCACCTTCTTTAGGAAATAATTGTCCGAACCTAAAGCATTTTTCTTAAATATTTCTCTTAAAGGGATCCCACAGACTTGAAAGCTTTACCTGGAGGAAGGAAACCTCAAAAAAATGGAATGATCAAATTCTGGAAGCCGAGCAGGACTTTAGCCGGAGGGACAAGCTCATGGTCAAGCTCAAGTCCCATAATCGGAATATTATTAAAGACACAATGATGATCTCTGTGACATGAAATACGAGGTGCCAAGAGGCGGACGTATGAGCTCTAAATCATGAAAGGGGGTTTTCAAAGTAAAGCTTATGAAACAATGCCTAAAATGCACTGTTCAGATCTGTCTGTTTAATTAAAAAGGGGGGGGGGGGGGGGGTCAAAGAGATTCTCATTTACTAATTGCATTAATTATAAACACTATGCTAGATTTTTTTAGTTTTCTGAAGAAAATGTGAGTAGTCCAAAACTTTTTTTTTTATCACATGACCAATGCTATTTTCATTAACTGATCATCTTATAAAGGCTTTAAGCTCAGCTAATCAGTGGATCGCTCTATATCAATTCATTTATTCTCATTAAACACCCACCCAGTGTGTTGGATGGCATCATCCTTCAGTGAAATTCATTTATAATATGATCTACAGCTGACAACACAAGAGAAGGCTTTTCTCGGGAATCAAATAAATGCCTGCATGAATAGACATACCAGTATTAAAACCTTACAGACTTACATTGAAGGAAGGACCTGAGCAGAATATCACACAGACTCTTTTGACTTGGGCTAATAAGTAACCTCCCAAGCAACCACATACAGTAGCAACACACTAACAAGATTTTAGAAGCAACCATGTACAGTAGCATTGCCTCAGCAACCACCCACAGCACCCTAGCATTGCGGTAGTGAGTTTTGCACAAGTAAGCACCACTCAGATATTCTTCAGAAAATGTAAAAATCTAGTTTCTGAGTTCTGACTCTAACCCCTAGCACCACTCCAACAACTAAAAAAATAACCACACATTAAATATCTGTAGGCTATTGTGCAAAACCAGTTGCTGGAAGCAATTTAACCTCTTTTACTCTTTAAAACTCTGAAATCACAGAAAATGTTCATTTAAGTAATCCAAGGCACTTCAATATAGCTGGAAGATTTCTCTGAATGCACTTAAGACTTAATTTAGCGATTTATTTCTGAATGCTTAACACACTCTGGATTGCACCCAGTTCTCATTTCTACTCTTAAGATTTTGGTATTACACAGTTTGCGGTTCAAAAGTTTGGTTCAGTGAGAGTATTTTTGTTGTAAACCCTACTTTTATTCAGCCTGAATGCAATAAATTAATCAAAAGTGGGAGTAAAGACAATTATTTTATTACAAAAGATTTCTATTTCAAATAAATGCTGTGCTTTTGAACTTTCTATTCATTAAGGAATTAATTGATTCTTATTATCAACATTGATAATAATGAGGAATGTTTATTGAACAGTCCATAAAAATATGACACTGGTATAAAGGAGTTTTCTGTATAGTTACCCGTATTTTTAATTTTTGCAAAATTACAAAGACCTTTTCGCAGATTTTTTTTTTTCTACAGATTTTGATTCGTACAGTGTGGATTTACAGCTAGACATAAATATATTGAATTGTCTGTTTCCACTGCAAGGTGAGGTATGAGACATTGTGTTGCATTTGAATCACATGCAATTCAAGGTCAAAGCAGGACAAAGAGGAGATGCTATTTTCATCCACTGATTCATCTTATAAAGGCTTTAAGCTCAGCTAATTAGTGAATCGCTCTATATCAATTCATTTATTCTCATTAAACACCCACCCAGTGCGTTGGTGTAAATCGATGTAGTGTAGATGAGAACCCAAGTGCTGTTTATTTTTAAACAAGATTAAACATAAACAAAAGCATGGCGTGGCATGGCATGGCATGAACTCAAAAACATAAACATGAAAATGATGCATACCAACAGTGGTTACAGTAGAACAAAACTTGACAAGGACACATTCTTCTACTTATTTGTTGTTTAACAGCGGTTGGCATCCAACATTAATGGTGCATTACCACCACCTACTGTACTGGAGTGTGAACCGGAGATAAATAAATAAACCACAAAAAAAAATAATAACAATAATATCCCTATATCCTTTCTACCAGTCTCGTTTCCTTTGAGAATCGAAATAAGTGTACTCGTATCATTTAATGAATTCCCCAGCAATTCCCTAGGTGAATTCCCTTTCCCCCTAACCTTCTTATGCCCTCTCTCATCTTTGCCCTTTCCCTCTCATATTTCTGACACTCAAAAATTACGTTCCACAGATTCAATATTATCACAAAATTCACACCTTCCTGAACTGAGCTTTCCCATAATATGTAAATAACAATGAACAGACAATTAACCAATGACATGACAAATGGCAGGATCACATGACAAACAGGGGATCACATGACAGACATGAAGCATGATATGAATAAAACCAAAACGTGACAGTTGGATGGCAACATCCTTCAGGTGAAATTCATTTATAATATGATCTACAGCTGACAACACAAGAGAAGTCTTTTCTCGGGAATCAAATAAATGCCTGCATGAATAGACATACCAGTATTAAAACCTTACAGACTTACATTGAAGGAAGGACCTGAGCAGAATATCACACAGACTCTTTTGACTTGGGCTAATAAGTAACCTCCCAAGCAACCACATACAGTAGCAACACACTAACAAGATTTTAGAAGCAACCATGTACAGTAGCATTGCCTCAGCAACCACCCACAGCACCCTAGCATTGCGGTGGTGAGTTTTGCACAAGTAAGCACCACTCAGATATTCTTCAGAAAATGTAAAAATCTAGTTTCTGAGTTCTGACTCTAACCCCTAGCACCACTCCAACAACTAAAAAAATAACCACACATTAAATATCTGTAGGCTATTGTGCAAAACCAGTTGCTGGAAGCAACATAACCCCTTTTACTCTTTAAAACTCTGAAATCACAGAAAATGTTCATTTAACTAATCCAAGGCACTTCAATATAGCTGGAAGATTTCTCTAAATGCACTTAAGACTTAATTTTGCGATTCAGTTCTGAATGCTTAACACACTCTGGATTGCACCCAGTTGCCATTTCTACTCTTAAGATTTTGGTATTACACAGTTTGCGGTTCTAAAGTTTGGTTCAGTGAGAGTATTTTTTTTGTTGTAGGCCCTACTTTTATTCAGCCTGGATGCAATAAATTGATCAAAAGTGAGAGTAAAGACAAACCTTTTGTTACAAAAGATTTCAATTTCAAATAAATGCTGTGCTTTTGAACTTTCTATTCATTAAGGAATTAATTGATTCTTATTATTAACATTGATAATAATAAGGAATGTTTATTGAGCAGTCCGTAAAAATAGGGCCTAATACACTGGTAATATAAAGGAGTTTTCTGTATAGTTACCTGTATTTTTAATTTTTGCACAATTACCAAGACCTTTTCTCTTTTTCTATAGATTTTGATTCGTACAGTGTGGATTTACAGCTAGACATAAATATATTGAATTGTCTGTGAGTTAGTACAGCAAGGTGAGGTATGAGACATTGTGTTGCATTTGAATCACATGCAATTCAAGGTCAAAGCAGGACAAAGAAGAGATGCTATTTTTTTTCTCTCTCTCTAAGTGATTAGACTAACGTTTTTATGCCTGAGGGCCAAAATATCGTCCAGATTATCGTAGATACTTGAAGGTGGGCTCTGTTCGCCTAGTCTAGTGAGCAAACACTTAGAAACCACCCTAGAAACCCTATAGAAAAGTGCTAAAAAAAAAACTTCTGCACGGGCAAACATCACACTCTAAAAAATGTTGGGTTAATTTTATCAACTGCATTTTTTAATCCAACATTTGGGTTTGTCCATATTTGACCCAAAATTGGGTTAAAACAACCCAGCATTTTTTAGAGTGCAGTCACACGGTTATTGATAATCTGGATTATTATTTTTTAACATTTACTCCATCTTCCTTCGTATCTCTCAGTGTAACTTTACTGATTTTGCAAATTTGAGAAAATAAAAAGATAGCTACCGCAGCATATCTGCTTACTTGGGTTCATTTAAACCTAATAACGTTTCTGATCAGAGAGTAAATCGTTCGGGAGCTGCTGTAATGGGTTTTACAGCCATGCACTGAATGTGAAAATACACCCCCTGTGAGAGACTCCGGGTACGAAGAGGAACACAGAGCTTGTTCACATTGGCTAACAAATGCATCTATTCATTACATCAGCATGCAGAAGCGCTCAGATACGGCCCAGATTCTGCTCAGATACACACACACACACACGAACTGCATACGCAAAGATGGTGCATCTCCTGCCAGCATGGACTAATTTTGCTGTCCACATTTATTGGAGACTGTTAATGGAGCCATATCAAAAATCAAATGTTCTGATGAAAAGCATTGAAAGTAGCTGCAAACATAGCATATTTCATGCAATGTTCTGATGTCAGACAGGTGAATACATTAAAGGGGCTATTCGCTTAATGAACAACACATTGACATGACAGTACAGAACAACTCTTTCATCATTATCCTGAACAAACATTTGTTTCATGTGTCATTGAACAGAATTGAGTCTCTCAGGAGAGCGCGTAACCTTCACATCATTTGGATTTTTCCGGGGAAACCGGCCCGTGTTCTTCACATAAAAATCAGTTTACAGGCCTTCATAGACAACCGAGGAAGTCGGGGAATGTCTGATTTTTTAAGTTTTGTTACAAGCTGTTCACACATTGGCAATAAAAAAAGTGATTAATACATGAAAATTCTTACATATACCCTTTAACTATTAAAGATAGCAGTTTTTGTTATTGTTGTTGTTGTGGTTTGTATCAGGTGCAATATTTTTGTAATTGTGTTGTCTGAGCTGCATGCATTAAATGTATCCTGTGATATCACACCAAGAGAAATTCCTAATACATGAAAATGTACATGGTGAATAAAGTCATAATAATGGACAAATAACCAAACTCAAATAGATTATTCATTAGCAGAATAGATCTTATTCAAGAATATACACATTTAAAGCAGCTACATTTAGTGCAGAGAGCAAATTAAGTCAAGTCAAGTCAAATATATTTATATAGCGCTTTTTACAATACAGATTGTATCAAAGCTGCTTCACAGTATCAATCAAAACAACTTAACAATGTTTGTTTATTACTGGAAAAAAGACATCCAAGTTTGGTAGAGCTGATCAATGGTATGATTGGTTAATTAATTTGAATATCCCCAACTGAGCAAGCCAAAGGCAACAGTGGCAAGGAACCGAAAAACTCCATCCAGTGACCTAATGGTGTCCTAACACCCCATCAGATGACCCAATGGAGAAAAAAAAAACCTTGGGAGAACCCAGGCTCAGTCGGGGGCCAGTTCTCCTCTGGCCTTTATGAACTAGAGGCCGAATTTACAGTAACTGTAAGATAAAACATTTATATGAATGCCTGGCTAAATAGATGCGTCTTCAGTCTAGTTTTAAACTGGGAGAGCGAGTCTGAGCTACGAACAATATCAGGAAGGCTATTCCAGAGCTTCGGAGCTAAATGTGAAAATGCTCTGCCTCCTTTGGTGGATCTGGATATCCTAGGAATGACCAGAAGCCTCGAATTTAGTGATCTTAAAGAGCGCGATGGATTGTAAGGCGATAGAAGATCCGTTAAATAGACTGGAGCTAAACCATTTAGAGCTTTATAAGTCAAAAGCAATATCTTGTATTTAATACGGAACTTTATAGGTAACCAATGAAGTGATGATAAAATCGGTGTTATATGATCATATTTTCTTGATCTAGTAAGAACTCTAGCGGCTGCATTTTGGACTAACTGTAGCTTGTTTATTGAAGATGCAGGACAACCAGCTAATAAAGCATTACAGTAATCTAGTCTCGAGGTCATGAATGCATGAACTAACTTTTCTGCATCAGAGACTGATAGCATATTACGTAGCTTAGCAATGTTTCTAAAGTGGAAAAAGGCAGTTTTTGTAACATATGAAATATGCTTTTCAAAAGACAGGTTGCAGTCTAATGTAACACCCAGGTCTTTTACTGTAGCGGATAAAGTAACAGGGCATCCTACTTTGTTAAAGTCGTGCTGTGAAAGGTTTTGTGGACGGTTTTTAGAACCGATAAGTATTACCTCTGTCTTGTCTGGATTTAATAAAAGAAAATTACGCGTCATCCAATCTTTTATATCTTTAACACAATCTGTCAATTTGGATAATTTAGTGTATTCATCTGGCCGTGATGAAATATATATTTGAGTGTCATCAGCATAACAATGGAAACTAATTCCATGTTTCCTTAGAATATTACCAAGTGGCAGCATATATATTGAGAATAATAAAGGGCCTAACACAGATCCCTGCGGCACTCCATAGTTTGGCGAAGTTATAATCGATTTTTCTCCATTTAAGTAGACAAAATGGTAGCGGTCAGATAAGTATGACCTGAACCAGCTTAATGCTTGTCCTTGAACACCAGTGTAATTTTGTAGTCGATCTAAGAGTATTGTGTGATCTATAGTATCGAACGCAGCACTAAGATCAAGTAAAACTAGTACTGAGATACAGCCTTGGTCCGAAGCTAAAAGTAAATCATTTGTGATTCTAACAAGCGCAGTTTCAGTGCTATGATGTGGCCTGAATCCAGACTGAAACTTTTCATAGATGTCGTTTTCTTGCAAGAAAGAGCCGAGTTGAGCAGACACAACTTTTTCTAATATTTTTGACATAAATGGAAGATTTGAAATGGGTCTGTAATTTGCTAGGTTATTTGGATCTAACTGTGGTTTCTTAATAAGAGGTTTTATAGCTGCCAGCTTGAACGTTCTTGGAACATGACCTAAAGATAAAGATGAGTTAATAATATTGAGAAGAGGCTCTTCCACTATAGGTAACACTTCTTTCAGTAGTTCAATTGGTAGAGGATCTAATAAACATGTTGTTGTTTTAGATGAAGTGATAAGTTTATTTAACTCTTTTTGTTCTATGGCTGTAAAGCATTGTAATTGTTCTTGTGGGGTGATAATTGCGGCCGAATTATAAGGCGCGAGCAAAGATCGAACGTTTACGATTTTGATTCTGATGCTTTCAATTTTCTCGGTGAAGAAGTTCATGAAATCATTACTACTAAACTGTAACGAGGTATTTTGTTCAGACGACGTCTGTTTATTTGTTAGTCTAGCCACGGTATTAAATAAAAACCTTGGATTATTTCGGTTGTTTTCTATTAATTTGCTGAGGTGCTCAGCCCTGGCCGTTTTAAGTGCCTTTTTATAAAGTGACATACTGTCTTTCCACGCGATTCTAAAGACCTCTAAATTTGTTTTTTTCCATTTACGCTCTAAATTACGGGTTTCTCTCTTTAAAACATACGTAGGATTATTGTACCATGGTGCTATACTTTTTTCTCTGACTTTTTTTAATCTAATGGGTGCAACAATATCCAATGTTCTAGAGAGAATGGTGCTCATAGTGCTAGTTAGTTCGTCTAATTCATCTGTTTGTTTGGGTTCAGGCAGCAGCTGAGACAGATCAGATAAGCTATTTGAGAAATGATCTATGGTGGATGGACGAATTGTTCTACCTGGTCGATAACGTGGCGCAGCATGACATATTACAGCAGTGCGTAATATGCAAGTTACCAAGTAGTGGTCAGTGACATCATCACTTTGTGGAATGATATCTATATCGGTTGGATCGGTTCCATATGATATAATTAAATCGAGTGTATGATTAAGACGATGAGTTGGTCCGGTGACGTTTTGCTTGACCCCGAAGGAGTTTAATAAATCTGTAAACGCAGCCCCTAACGCATCATTTAAATTATCTACGTGTATGTTAAAATCTCCAACAATTAATGCTTTATCGATGTTGACCAAAAGATCTGATAGAAAGTCAGCAAACTCTTTTAGGAAATTGGCGTAAGGCCCTGGAGGTCTATATACGGTAGCCAATGCTAGAGATAATAGGGATTTTTTTCTTACATCTAAGAGCGTAACATTTAGCACTTCAAACGAATTAAACCTATGACGAGTTTTCTGAGTAACATTAAGGATATCTCTGTAGATTGTTGCAACACCGCCGCCACGACCGATCAGACGGGGCTCATGCTTATAACAGTATCCTGGCGGAGTAGACTCATTTAGACCGAAATAATCATTTGGTTTAAGCCAGGTTTCAGTAAGGCACAGAACATCGAAATTATTATCTGTGACCATTTCATTTACAATAACCGCCTTAGGTGTGAGCGATCTAATGTTTAGAAGACCTAGTTTTAGAAATTGTTTTTGTTCACTAATAGCGAGATTTTTTGTTTTAATAACAATTAGATTTTTTCTAGATTCCGCAGTAGATTTATTATTTGATCTTAGTAAACGAGGAATAGACACCATTTCTATGCAATGTTCTACACTAGTATTAATATCAATTAAATTGGTGCAGTAGAGACTGTGATTTGGATTTTTGGTTACTAGTCAAATGGTATTTAACATCTTGGAGATGTTATCCGACAGAAGATCTGCCCCGATTCTACTTGGGTGTAAGCCATCAGTGCGGAAGAGCCTTGGTCGCTCCCAAAACAGATTCCAATTATTTACAAAAATCAGTTTCTGCTCATTGCACCATGACAATAACCATTCATTTAGCGCGAATAATCTACTGAACTTTTCATGCCCTCGTCGGTACGTAGGAAGCGGTCCAGACACAATAATCGATGTTTCAGGCGATTTGCTGCGTACCGTATCGATAAGGCTCCTGAAGTCTCCTGAAGAAATTAGAAAACATTTCAGTGCTGAATGTTGTGTGAATCTGTTACTTCGTTTTATTTCACATGCAAAGACAGCATTTATGCATGGCGTTTTCTGCTACTGTGCCTTTAAGGCGTCTATTTAACTCTAAGGGTCAAAGAAAGGGTAAAAAAAAAAATTGTCATATACTATAGTACTATGACTGTTTTGGCACACACAAAAAAACGTTTCTAACAATACAAGTAAAAAAAATGTATGACATGACCCCTTTAAAAGAGAATGCCACCTCATTAATCTCCTTGACTCTGGCATGATTGGGAATTTCTGGCACGTTGTGCCACCCATAGAAGGCTTAAGCGATGCCACAGGGCACAGCTCCTATTGAGACTCAAAATTAAAACACCGGCCTCCCTCCGCCTGTGAATTTATGAGGACGATTTCAAAGCTCAATAACTGTGTGCAAATGGCCAAACTCTCAAACTATTCTGCTTTATAGCATCATTTTATCAATGCGTGTGTTTTGTGACCGCACAACCAGTCCTGTTCACTCAGCTCAGCTTTATCATTAATTCAGTACCTGACCTTTCGGATGGGTAGTTAGTTGCTCCGGGACGGTTCTAGGTTGCTACTCGCTTGAATTTAGGACAATATTTTCATAATGCACACTATGTCAGCAAGATGTAGAGGAAGTAAATTATGGTGGATCAATCTGTAAAGTACTTTATTTTAAAACTTGAACCACTATCTTAATATTTTATATATGTATATACTACATACATGCATACATACACACACACACACACACACACACACGACTTAATATAATATAAAATAATATAGCAATATGTTACTTCATTTACTTTATTTTATTATACAGTATATATATATATATATATATATATATATATATATATATATATATATATTACACACACACAAATACATACACACACACACACACACACAAATACATTGTATAAACAAAAAATCTACAATTTAGAAATCATTAATAATAAATAAGACAACAACATATTAAGAAATTATTTATAAATAAATATTATATAATATAATATATACACAGGTTCAAAAAGGTTTAAATAATATGCATAATTAAATGTAAATACTCTTGATCATTATTATTATTAATTGTAAACATGTACAGTGAATCTTATAATGCTGTTACCACCATTTTTTATAAAAGCAACACAAAACTATAGGCCATTTGTTAGTGTATTCTTAGCCACAACATAAACCAATGAGTTAACCAATGTAACACATGGCCTTTATGTAGGTTATTGCTTTGTTTTCATCAAGGCCGACATTGCATTGTCAGGACTGTGTAACAGTGTAAACCTACAGTGTTAAATCACATTATAATCTGTAGGGTAATGCCATGGTTCAGCACGCTGTCATCTTATGTATTATAGCTACATTAAAAAAGAGCTGTACCTATAGCCATGAGAGACGTGTAACACGTGTCTGAGAGACTCCAGTACATGATGATTCAGTTTTACTTACACGTTCACTTCATACATAGAGCACCACTCATGTTAACCTTCTCTTAAAGGTCAAACGACAAAGTATAGATGAAACCGCAAGACCGGTGGCGTATACCCTGGAAGAAATGACCAAAGAAAGTCCACAAAGGCATTACGAGTTTGAGTTCAATTCCCATACCTCCAATTTCAGAATTTCTTGAGCCATTATTTGCTTTCAGATTCTGAGTGAGCTTTTCTGCAGGAGAGAGTGAGTGTCTCATATGTGGGTGGGTGGCAGTGAGCCGAAGAGGAGTCGAAAAATACAACAGAACTGTGAAAAGCCCTGAGATCTTCACATGCTCTTTCTAAAGACGTTTGACATCTTGCTCCCGATGGTAACTTCAAACAGGAAAAACAAGAGAATCACATTGGATTCGATCCATAAATTTGATGAAATCTATCGCTGAAGGTGAAGTGTGCAGTTTCTGAAGAAACAACTCTGAAGAAATTTAAGTGGTGTTTTCCCATGCAAAACTGACAAACAAAGATTCCAGTGTGTTGTATGTGGTTGCGAGGTGAAACGCATTCCAAGCCTCCAGAATAGTCTAGTCTATAGACATGGCTTCAATACAATGCAAGTCTGTGGTACAGTGTACAGTGTTTACACTCGAAACAATAATCAAAAAAATGTTTTCAGAGACACGACATACTCAGACCAGGCTTTCTGATTTTATTGACAGCTAAAATTAGCTGCCAGTGTATATATCCTTGAGCATCACTCATTCCTTATGAAGAACGCTTCAGTTCATCAATTTGAATAAAAGATGACAAACCAATGAAGAGCATTTGATAGTCACTATCAGTCATTTCAGCGCATTCCAGAGATCAGAAAAAAAAACATTTCAGCTGCAAGTGTGCTGTTGATGGGTTGAGCTATTGTACTGTTTTCATATTATGAATACAATAGCAAGAGCTGCATGCTAGAACATAACTTATTAATTTGTTTGCGCCACACTAACAAACACGCCGGAGTGTTGCTGTACCGTGCGCTCATAAAGGACATGACACATTAAGTGAGGCTGTCATCCACTCGTTTCACAATATCCATGCAATGTTTTCCAAAGGTTCTCCCCTTCCCCGCAGAGACGAGTAGCACCACAACACAAGGGCAATGCTAGAGTCCCTGTGAATGCATTAATGAGCCTGTCATTCATTTTAAGCATATTGACAGAGACATTCACAGAAAGGTTAGCAAATACTGCGTTGTTCTGATCAAACGGTTTGCCATTTACAACCTCAACAAAATATAGACTTACACAAGCTGTATAAAGATATTCTATTCAAATGATGCTAGCTTTACAGTACTTCCAGGCTTGTGCTTAGACTTTGAAAAAATTTACAGGTTACAATCAATTAGCATATGAGGCTAGTTTCTGCAAAATGATACTGGTATTGTCTCTGTTTAAACCACAGAAACGCAAATTTATGGAAACAGTGACGTTATGCGCATGCATATAACGTGTGTTCAGTCTATAGGCGTTTTTGTTTTGTTTTTGTTTTGTTTTTTGTTTACAAAGTGACATCGTCAACTACTGGCCTGACATGAATAATGCAGCGGTTTTAGTCTTTTTGACAACATTTTTGGGATCGTTTTGACGACATTGTCATCTGTACGTGAAAAACACAAAGGAAAAACCTTTCCATTTTAAGCACAAAAGATTAATGAAAAGATTAAAGCTCTATTAAAGATCGTGTTTGAAAATGACGTACCAACTTCACTAAACCTTACCCTAAACTTAACCAGCGTTAACACAAGAAAATGAGAGATAAAAACATGCTGGAAGAAACCATGACATTTTATCTTGCTTCTTGATGTTTTTGACTTTTTTTCTTTATCCACCTTTTTCTCAACGAGCCGACTGCATCTTAGATTATGGGAGGCTCGGCTCAAAAAGACTGAAATAATCATTTAAAATCATAAGGTTGTGCAATAAACAATCTTATCCATCAGTTTGACTGAATGAGCTGTAAAAATTCCTTCATGTTCAATTTTCTCACATTAGCTCAATAACGTAACGCTTGGTATTTTAATGTGATGGTATAACAAGAACATCTGTGCCAAGAGCTCTTTTCAGTCGCTGCATTCTTTTCCTCCAGATTATTTTCTTTTTTTCCTTTGTATTCCACTGTATGAAAAAATAAAACATATACTGCACATTTGTGGTCTGCTCTCCCAATTTAATTTACGATATATCCCATGAATAATTCACTGGAGTGCACTAAGAATCTCTCAATTTCTCCCCAAATCCTCACGTGTCGATCCAGGTTTGTTTTCACACGGATGCTTTAACATTTAATTGTCTCTCCTTATCACTTCTAATCCCTTAGCAGTGTTTACTAGAATGTTTCTAAAGCAAGTAAATCTGTCAAAATGACGCAAATCACTTTGACATAATTATCACTCAATGTTCCAGTTAATGAACATTTTGATTATGGCAATACAGTAGCCTACAGACATTACTACAGTGACATTTAACAAGTCCGTATTGCTGCGGAAATAATCAATCTTTTATGGGGTTATTCATGGTAAGTTGTAATTTCTTAATTCTTTTAAACGTTTAAATTGAATTAGTTGAAGTGAGTAGAATAATGTTATCTCATTAGTTTTTGAGCATGCTTATTATTGCATTCAAAGAGCGAACCTTTCGCTGATTGTTTACAGTTTAGCGGAAGTTACTCCCATAATTCATGCAAAGCATCATGGGCCATAGGAAAATGTGGATGATGACTTTTTATCGCAAGTGCAATGCTGTACCAGATGAGCTGCTGAACAAGTTTACCATGTCAGAAAAGCCATACATATGGAGCTGGATATGTGATACCAGCATCAAAAATGTATTAGCTTACAAATCATGCACTATGGTAAAAGTGTGCAAGGAAATGCATGAAAGTAAGTTTTTATTAATCATTAATCTGCATCTGTAAAAGTTGTTGGGGTTTTACTGCCACAAGTGTTCAATTCAACTGCAGTGAACTGTTTGTATGAAAAACTTTGCATCATTGATCATTATTTTCCTCTTTATGAAGATGCTTTGTATTGTATAAAGCGCTTTATAAATAAAGGTTTCTTGACCTGACTTTTGCTAACCAATAGACCAAAAAACGTAAATCACACATTGGCTCAGCAAAAGAGTGTATTCTACACCCCTAACTTTATTAAACTTAAGCTCATAACTCATACCACATTTTTTTGCTATGCATAAATTATTCCTCAAATCATGCAGCTTATAAAGATGTGTGCTATTACTTTTCTAAGCAATCAGAAATGCACCTTGTGGATAATAAACAGCTAAAAATGCCTTAAAAATGAGGGATATGAGTCATAGAGACAGGGCTTGATGTTAATACATACACTTGATGTCAATGAAATGTATATATACTGTATACATTTTTGTCAAAAGTGTGGTCAAAAATATAGATTTGTCAATACGTATGGATACTGAAATATCTGAAACACTTCCAATACTAAATTTTCCGCAGAATAGATACACGATACCAGCTTTTTTTTAACGCTCCGACCGAGAGTTGACACACAATCCTGCCCCCCTCACTCACTCGTTTCTTTTGCTCCGGATGAATATTGTTGGTGTTACAGGGCTTGAGTTTCGGCTTGGGATTGTGTGTATTGCGCAAAATTTTACTCATCCCTGCAGATTTTGCACTCACATCCAAAAGTGCCCACACATAGAGCTACCTCTACTAAATTGAGTTATTTTTAAACAGTCTAATACACACAAAATAGTGTAAAAATGCCGGTCTTGGCGAGTATTCAAGTAAACAGTCAGGTAGGTTTTAAGTGAAAGTAAACAGTTGAGAAAGAAAACACATGTGTAACAGTATAGTGGATCCATGCATCAGGTCTTAAAGTGAAACCAGCCTAAAATAACTGCTGCCAAATTATGAGATAATATTAAAAATATCTATATGGCAGATTTTCCACATGGTATCGATGTCAAAATTGTGGACAGTAAAAATGCTAAGTGGCTAGTAATTTTGAAAAAACAGTGAGTAAAAAAAGTTAATGTCAAGCCCAGTCTAGAGACTACAATAGATGGATACTACTGACCTAGCAACAACCAGAAAACCTAGCAACCGCATAGCAACATGAACACCGGTGTTTGAACTAACATAACCTTATTTCACTCTTCAAAATCTCTCACCTGTCTGAAACCATAGGAGGCTGGTCATTTAAGTCATCCAAAACATCATTAAAACATGTCTCAGCTTAATATTTATATCAGCTACAGTGATGAGTCAAGAAAGCCGTATGAGGAGATGTGGAGAGGTCTGACGCGGTATGAGACGGTGAAAGAAAGACTTTGAATCAGGTGCATTTCAAGGTTGAAGTGGGTCTGAGATTAAGAATAAAACCCGAGGGGGGAAGAACAATGTCACACTGCTGGTGGACTCAGACAACACTCTCCTCTACATTTCTGAGGTACTTGTTTGATGTCTTCCTTTTTAGATGCGTTACAAAGCTTTAAACTTGTGCAAAATAGTCGAATGCCTCAAGTCAAACTTCTGAATAATTTTAAACTCTAAATTTGGACTGGTCAACATTTTTTTTTTTTGTCCCAACTAACCAATTATCTACAACAACAATAAAAAGTCGTCGTCAATGCTTCATTTATCCTTTAAATCAAATCACATCAAATAACTCATTGACATTTGAAATTACATCAAATGAAGAGAAAAGGCAGTTCACACCAAAGACGATAACTACAAAGTTATTAATTGTTTTGAGAATAGCAACCATAATGATAACGACCCAGAGGAATGTTATTTTTGGAATCACTTACAGAATGATCTTTTTTCCAGCTGATGAACGATAGAATCAGACTCCACCCGAGTTTAAAAAGGATGCGCACTTAATGCAGAAAACACCATAACTGCGCGCGTTGCTAGCTTATAATAAACAGAATGTTATCGCCTGTTGATGAGGAAGATAATATAGTTATTGTTAAAATTATGGTTCTTTGTTTGAAAGGGCTGCTTTTCAGTTGTTTCTCTTGAGAGTTTCAGAAGAGTTTCCTCTAGAGTTTTCAGAAGAGATATGGTCTTTTTCTGTAAAAATTACAAACATTTACAGTTTAACCCAGCCTGGTCTCATTGTTAATACGTAGTATTAATACGTAATTTTCAAAGATAGAAAACGTACGTTTTATACGTTTGGATAGATGCTGAAACGTATGATATGGACGTATCTGCAACAATTAAACGTAACAATATTACGTTTTTACAGCTACAAAACGTTAAATATTTACGAATCTTTCATATCATTAAGATATCTGTATAATTTACCCTTTACCGTTTTATAGATAAATGGAAGATCCCTTAACCCTGCTCCCAAACCTAAACATAACGTTACCCATTTTATATAGAATATAAAAAGGACAGAGATGTGTACGTTAGGGAAATGGCAATTTTATTAACAATAGCATTAAAAGATTTTTTTAACAGCTAATCCTACTCCTACCCCTAAACCTACCCATAACAATTTCTTAAAACTATATAGGCTACAATTATGAAGAAAAACAACATACGTGTAATCACAATAATTTATTTATTGCGAAAATGTCAAAACCGGTACCAAAAGTCATTCACATGACGATGTGTTGCAGTCACAGTCCTCTCTTTCATTATAAAATAGTTTTGAATGAGGTATAGAGCAGAATTTAAATTATTAATCCATGAAAAGGTTAATCCGGCTTCGCTCTGTGAAGGCGCGCGCGCTTCTCCATTTCAAATGTAGTTTACCGACTGAAATACGGCAAGTCGCAATCTGTGGCGAGAGCCAATGAGCGTTTGATATCACTGCCGTAAAACATGTCGTAACGCTTCTTGAGGGCGCAATTTTTGAATTTGAATTCATCACGAGCGCGGGACCGTTACCGACTGCGCTGCTGTGATAGCCTGTGTGAAATGAAGATGAAGATCACTCACTGGATAAAGGGCTGAATTTGGATCTGTTTCTTGCAAACGTATGGATTCTAAAGATTTGGATTATATCAAGCTAATAAAATTGATGTCTTTTGTGAATTTATGTTGGGTTTTGGTGAATTATTGTTGTATTGGAGAAAACGCATTTTGTGTCTCACTGTAAATAACGTTAAAATAAATATTACAAAATGGTTAAACGATTAAAGAAGGTATTTTTAAGGTTTTAAAGTGTATTCTTGTTTAACTGCATGTAGGCTAATCCTCCGAAACGTACTCGGTTACTAACGTAACCTCGGTTCTCTTTAGAGAGGGAACGAGTACTGCGTAATATCTTACGCTATGGGGAAAACCTCTTTTCCACGAGATATTGAAGCAAGCAATTTCGCCCTATAAATATAGCTCGATAAGGCTGGTACACTGGTTTTCATCGCCGAAGCGAACCAGAGCTGTGTATGCACGGCAAGATACGCAGTACTCGTTCCCTCTCTAGAGAGAACCGAGGTTACGTTAGTAACCGAGTACGTTCTCTTACGAGAGTATCTCTCGTACTGCGTAATATCTTACGCTATGGGGAACACAATGCAAAACGCCGTGCGTACTGGGATCCGACACCAAAGTCCCAAGGGCAGTAGCCCGGGGCTCATGTAGTGCATAATCACCATAGACTCACAGAGAGTCGGAGAAGAGAGGCTGCAAGCATCATTCCCCATGAAAATAGCATCCTATAGGGGCTAGTTATGTTAATAGTGTTTCACACAGACAGGGTGAACGTGTTCAGCCTGAACTGGTTAAGATTACGGGTTATTCAACACCCATGGAGCCTTGTTATCGCTCAGTGAGCGATGCACAAGCAAAACTCAGCATCTGGGCCGGCACAGCGGGGCAGATAACACTGAATTCTATACCGACAGAAGCTTGGCTTGTAAGTCGGGAACCTCTAGGTTATAAAACCTTATAAATGTAGACGGCGAGGCCCAGCCCGCAGCCGTACAGATATCTTGCAAGGTAACGCCACTATACCATGCCCACGACGAGGCCACGCCTCTCGTGGAGTGCGCTCTGACACCCAAAGGACACTGCAGGCCCTTAGAAGTGTAAGCCAGTGCTATGGCATCGACTATCCATCTGGATAGGCTCTGTTTTGATGCGGCCAGTCTCTTGGAACGTCCGCCAAACAAAACGAAGAGCTGCTCGGTCTGCCTGAAGGCAGACGAGCGGGACACATAAGCTCTCAGTGCCCTGACAGGGCAAAGGAGACTCGCATCCACCTCCTCATCTTGAACCGAGAGAGCACACAGGGAAATCACCTGGGCTCTGAACGGTGTGTTGAGGGATTTGGGCACGTACCCGTGCCTCGGTTTGAGTATGACTTTTGAGTCACTAGGCCCAAACTCCATACATGACGCGCTTACTGAAAGCGCTTGTAAGTCCCCTATGCGCTTCACTGAAGCGAGAGCCAAAAGAAACACCATTTTGAAAGACAGATGCTACATGTCTGACAAATCGATTGGCTCGAACGGGGCACCTTTCATGGCTTCCAAAACCGTAGAAAGGTACCACACCGGGACTGAAGGAGGTCTAGGAGGGTTCAACCTCCGAGCTCCCTTGAGGAATCGCACGACTAGGTCGTTCTTCCCCAGTGACTGGCCAGACACAGGTTTTGTAAACGCTGCTATAGCCGCCACGTACACTTTGAGCGTGGATCGGGTTCTGCCCTTATCCAGCAGCTCTTGAAGGAAGGAAAGCACTTCCGTGACCCCGCAGTCTACGGGTGAAAAGCCCTGAGCTTGACACCAGGCAGAGAACACAGACCATTTCTAGGAGTAGAGCCGTCTTGTAGACGGGGCCCTTGCCTGCGTGATCGTGTTTAGCACTCCCTCCGGGAGGATAGCGGGTACCCGTTGATGGCCCATGCGTGCAGGGACCATTGCTGGGGGCGAGGATGCCAAATCGAGCCCTTGGCCAGGGAGAGGAGGTCTCTCCTCAATGGTATTGGCCACGGGGCAGTGCTGGTCAGCTGCATCAGGACTGGAAACCAAGCCTGGTTTGTCCAGAGCGGAGCCACAAGCAGCACTGGGCATCCATTTTCCCTGATCCGTTCCAGCATTTGAGGCAGGAGCGAGATGGGGGGGAAAGCATAGAGGGGACAGCGGGGCCAAACGTAGGCCAGCGCGTCCTTGCTATTGGAGAAATATTTCGGACAGTGAGCGTTCTCGTTGGACGCGAACAGGTCCACCTGCGCTCTGCCGAATGTCTCCCACAGCAGTTGGATTGTCTGCGGGTGCAGCGACCATTCCCCTGCTGGGGCATTGTCTCTGGATAGCCTGTCTGGTCCCAGATTCAGGTGACCAGGCACGTGCGCTGCTCTCAGTGAAAGCAGGTAATGCTGAGCCCAGACCAGGAGGCACTCCGTCAGCCTGTAAAGGTTTCGGGACTTGATGCCGCCCTGATGATTTATGTACGCCACCACTGACATGTTGTCCGACCGGACCAAGACGTGGTGACCCCTTATCTGGGGACAGAAGCGCCGCAGCGCGTTGTCGACTGCCATCATTTCCAGACAGTTTATATGTAGGAGCTTTTCCCGTTCTGACCACTGGCCAAAGAACGGTCTGCCCTCGAGCAGCGCTCCCCATCCCGAGGTGGAGGCGTCCGTGGACACCACCTTCACGCTCGAGGGAGTCCCCAGACTCACACCTGACTGGTACCAGTCGGTTTTCTTCCAAGGCTCCAAAGCTGAGACGCATTTCAGACCGACCCGGAGGCGAAACGACCAGCGGTCCATGCCCTGGGCGGAACCCGCGCTTTCAGCCATAGCTGCAGTGGGCGCATGCGAAGCAGCCCCAACTGGAGCACTGAAGCTGCTGAGGCCATGAGACCCAGCATTTTCTGAAACCTTTTGAGCTGGACAGTTGAGCCGCGGTGAAAAGATTTCGCGGCGCGCTAAGTGTCCTGTGCGCGCTCTGGCGACAGATGCGCTGTCATAGATAGCGAGTTCAGCACTGTTCCCAGAAAAGATATTTTCTGGCTGGGAGACAGCGAGCTCTTCGCCCAATTGACTGTGAGACCCAGATTCTCGAGATGTTCGAGTAATGTGGCCCTGTGTTCTATGAGCTCTGATTGTGATCGAGCTAGAATCAGCCAATCGTCCAAGTAGTTCAAAATTCGCATGCCCTGAAGTCTCAGGGGTGCGAGAGCCGCGTCCATGCACTTCGTAAAAGTACGGGGTGCCAGGGACAGGCCGAACGGCAGGACTTTGTATTGGTATGCCTGGCCTTCGAAGGCGAATCTCAAGAATTGCTTGTGACGTAACGCTATTTGTATTTGAAAATAAGCGTCCTTTAGATCTATCGACATGAACCAGTCTCCTTGGCGCACTTGCGCGAGGATTTTCCTGGTTGTAATCATTCTGAACTGACGCTTCGTGAGCGTTCTGTTCAGCCGTCGCAGATCTAGAATGGGTCTGAGACCCCCGTCTTTTTTCGGTACCAGAAAATACCTGCTGGATAGACCCCCTTCGCTCTGAGCCTGAGATAGAGGTTCTATAGCCCCTTTGCTCAGTAGTTTCGCTATCTCGGCTCGAAGTAGGTGAGATACTTCATTTTTTACCGTCGTTTCGACTCGCGCCGCGCAACGGCGGGGGTGTCGAGCGAACTGCAGCGAATAGCCTCTTTTTATAGTGTTCAGCACCCATTCTGATACCCCGGGAAGCTTTGCCCACGCATCTGCATGAAAAGCTAGAGGTAGAATGAAATCTGGGCTCTGGCCGTGATATAGCGGCGGCCGGAGAGCTCCGGTGTGCTGAGAAATAGACACTGTGTTTATAGTGTGCGAGGCGGGGGGTGCGCTGATCACAGCGGGCAGCCTGACCACGCTAGGCTTCTCTCTGACGGGATGTGGAGAGAAGGCGAGCGGGGCGAGCCCCGTGGGGTTCGGCATGTCTGTGAGGGAATGTGGGCGCGGGATAGCGGGCACACTCGCTGCACTGAGAACACTGTCGGCTCGCGCCAACTGAAAATGTGTTGGTTTCGTTTTACAGAAACCGTGGGACATGCTTCATGTAGTGTTTGTGGGCACTGTGTTGTGGGCACGTACACTACATTTATTGCACAATCGACATGAGTCGATTTTTTTTTTATTTTTTTTTTTGCTAGCCCTGTATTGTGGCGGGCTGTGTCTGCGTGTGGGAATGGGCACTGAGACGTGGGCATTCTTACAACACTCATAACACCATCGGCCGTGGCCTGGAATTCCAGAAAATACACTCTTTTTGGGATTTATCTGGGTCGCCTTAAAGCTGGCGTTTGTATGCAGGCAAGCGGGCTGTGGTACTAGCTTGTTTACTGCAAAATACACTGGAACAGTCACATTGTTTGGAACTGAACGAGCGAGAAGTTTCGGTAGAGTCTGGCCGCGGCGAGACTTAAACACCGTGGGCCTTAGCTGACTGTATGTGTGTTGGTTTCTTTTACAGAAAACGTGGCACATGCAGTGTGTAGTGTTTGTGGGCACTGGGTTGTAGGCACATTCACTATAATTAATGCACAATTGACATGAGTCGAACTCATTTGTGCGAGCCCTGCACTTTGGCGGGCTGTGTTTGTGTGTAGAAATGAACACTGGGCTGTGGCATTTTTAATACACTCATAACACCATCGGCTGTGGCCGGAATACCAGAAAATACACTGCTTACATGATTTTTCTGGGTCGCCGTGGAAACGGCATTTGTGTGCAGACAAGCGGGCCATGTTACCGGCTTGTTTACTGCAAAATACACTGGAACAGTCGCATTTTCTTGGAACTGAACGAGTGAAAAGTTTGGGTGTAAGTCTGGCTGCGGCGAGACAAAATATTTATCCGCTGCGAGAGCTGGGCTCGAACACGGGTCTCCCGTGCGAAGGCTTTGGGTTTCGCCACTGAGCCACAGGGGGAAACGACAAAAGCTTAAAATAGCCCAAGCGGATAAAGAGCGTCATCACAGTTTTGTGTGCGTTGGCGTTTGTTTGCAGGCGTGCGTGTAATACAACAGGCTTATTGCTGCAATATTGACATTTTCAGCCGCTCAAACCAAGAGGAGCTGAGAAATGTTTGAGAAAAGGAGATTGGCCCGGCCTCGGTGGGACTAAAAACACACTCTTTCCTCATTTCGCCGGTGACGCATGCCCACAGGGGGCGGGGTAGCTTTCTTATAACGTAAAGAAAGCTAGCCGCGGTTTTGAAGCTGGCCTTCTCTACAGATGCAGCTATCTCGTCGTCATTAATGGCGGAAGCGGCGGCGCGCGCGGCGGCCGTTGTCCGTCAGCGAGCGACTCGAGTGAAGCTGGCGAACCGGCAAGCTATCACGGGCTGGAGAAGGCTCGGGGCTATTTCGTCGACCTCAATGGAGGAAGCGGCGGCAGACGGCGGCCGTCGGTGAGGGACTCGAGCGATGCCGGCGAAGCTGGCGGGCGAACCGGCGAGCTTTGGCGGGCAGGAGAAGGCTCGGGAGCGCGCTGAGCACGGTGCTTTTTACGGCGCGGCGCTACAGCGGGCTGAAGTGCAGGCTCTGAGAAGGATGCCAGGCGAGTCCTCAGAGTCACCATAGGCAGTAGCTCACAGTGAGGGCATCCGCCGTCGACGAGAGCGAGAGCCGCATGATCCTCACCCAGGCAGGAAACGCAGATAACATGACGGTCCCCGTCGCTGAGTGTGGCTCGGCACGAGCCGCAGGATCTTTGCATCTTGAAAAAGACGCAGCTCTTTTAGCAGAGAGAGACAGACAGTGAAAAAATGTGTGTCGCAGCGGCGAACACACACACACACAGTTTGAAAAGGATATAACGCCGGAAAGCGTAGCAGGTACGGCGGCTAAAGGCGGCGATGCCAGCGACTTCAGACTCAATGGCTCGTCCCGCTGTGTGCTTTTTCTCAGACGGCGTGGCTTCTCACTCCGGATCCAGCGATGCGTGATGCTTCGCTGAAGAGATGAAAATCAGTGTACCAGCCTTATCGAGCTATATTTATAGGGCGAAATTGCGCCCTTTTCTGGCGGGACGTGACGAAATGGGCGCGAAATGCCCCCATAGGACGCAGCACCTCTCTCGATAGGCTGCTGCTGTTTGCCGCAGGGCAGCCAATAGGCGCGCGAGCCGTCCTGCCTATATCTGCATGCTGCTGCACAGCGTTTTACATTAATTCAAAATTAAGGATAATTTTTTGCTTCAATATCTCGTGGAAAAGAGGTTTTCCCCATAGCGTAAGATATTACACAGTACGAGAGATACTCTCGTAAGAGAACGAGTTTACAGCAGAAAGCACGAACAGAGCGAAATGTTATTAGCCTATTTCTTGAGTAAACTGCATTTAATTAATGCGACTGAAAACGTAGGCTAATTGATAAGACATTTGAATGCAATGGAGCCAAAACATTAATGCCACGATCTTAATATGCATAAATAAGAATACGTACAAATATGTACGTTGGTAGAGTTGTTCATACGTAAATAATTTACGTTTTTGTGCTGTTAATACGTAAATATTTTACGTTTTAGTGCTGTAAATACGTCAGTATTATACGTTTCTGTGTGTATAAAACGTAAGTAAATGTACGTATGGTAGAATTACACTTTACGTAAAAATACACACGTATTCTCATGAGATCACGTTGTTTAACCATATGCTCAAATATTCCAATATGCCAAAGTCTGCAATCGAAAGTCAGAGATCAATATGAACGCACATATTTCTCAGTTAATTTTACAGCACTACACTCTGTATGTCAACAACGGTCTGTTTTGAGACTCAAGAATAAACATTTTACATGAAGCTGAGAACTCAATTATGTCTCCTGAGTTATGCAAGAGCAATCTCCAAGCAATACAATTTTCCTTTTGGTTAAATGGTTTGTGCGTCTTCCACTTTAATATATATATATATTTTTTTTTTTCTGAGAGGACGGCGGAACAAATTATTTATTTTCAGTGACAACACAATATGCTTAAGGTGTCACAATAAACTAAGCAATATGTCTTTTCTTTGGGACTGAGCCCAGAGCGCTGTCTAAAGTGAGAAATATGACGCTTTCCTCTCATTTCCATAGTTCAGCATTTCAGAGTTTATTCAATTGAAATGCAATTGTAATTTGTATTCACTTACAGGGATTTATTCTACATCAATGCCATATATTAACATGGCTGTGTGGTCATAATGCAGAACAACATCACGAACATTGGCATAAAAGTTCTCCAATCTCACATGGAGTGAATGAATCAACTGTAGAATGAAGTCTCAATAATAAGAACACATTTATCAGACCATAAAAACATGTAATTCCAAGTAGCCTAAACAACTTGGCAACTCAATGGCAGTTGATTTACCATGCCATTTTGAGACAAAAGACGACTTATTTCAGAATAGCTCGCCCTGTTGTGCAGTCAGAGAGCGGTTTTGCTGATAAATTGCATCTTGTCATTTTCTGAGCAGTATTCCCCATTCAATGAGATTGAAAGAGATTATCGATTAGGTGAATGTTTTAAGGGTTTGATGATGTGAACCACATACCAGAACAAAAGCAAGGGCGTCTCATTTCTGTCTTTTTAGAACAAACATATGAGCCACATGAGGTCCTCAATCGATCCACAAGTCTCCATTCTCTCTCGCCTTACGTCTGCCAGGAACTAAAAGCTTTCTCATCTCACACTCATTCCAGACTCGTGGCCCTCTTCTCCCCTCTATTCCTGCGGCAGTATCAGCAGCTCGCCTGTCTTCTGAACCATTTCTTAATTACTTTCAGATGAGACCTGACAGAGAGCGCTCCTTCTGATTGACTGGACGCAGCGAAAGCTTATACCTCCAGCATTCAGCATTCAGAAAGTCCATGAGGGGAGTTTTGGAGCATTGTTATGATACTGTTCTCCATTTCTGCATTGCTTTCCGCAATCTTGAACAAAGTGCGCTCTTGTTGGGCTCCCAGTGGGTCATTTTATGGCAAGTATGAGTCAGTTTAAGTGCTCACAGTGGGTGAAATTAAAAAACACCAGCAGTCTGACGCTGGAAGAGACTTTCAGAATGTGCATTAACACTATGGAAACAACTTCCATTATGTTCATGCAGTGATTAAGTCTGTTCTTAAAATACAGCCAAGAAAAGTCTTCAGACAACTGTTGCACCCAGATATTGTGGCACAAAGGAATAGTTCATCCAAAACTGAAAATTCTGTCTTTTACTCATTTACCCTATTGTCGTTAAGATAAGATGATATTTTGAAAAATGTCTTTGGGTTACACATTATTTCAATAGTCCACTTTAGACATTCTACTAACTATAAGCAACTGTCAACTAAAAGTCATTAGAGTATTAGTAGACTGTTTGGTTAAAGTTTGGGTTAGCAGAATAAGTTTACATATAGTTGCAAAGTTACTTAGTCAAAATAAAGTGTTATTAGATATTAAGTAGACAGTCCACTGATACTGAGAATATAAGACAGTCTACTAATGAGAGTTAGTTGACATGTAGTTACAAATTACCGTGTTTTTTTTTTATTTATTTTTTATTGTCCATACAATGAGTCAATGGGCTCCAATGATGTTTGCAGCCCAAGAATCTTCAATATATCTGTGTGTGTGTGTGTGTGTGTGTGTGTGTGTGTGTGTGTGTGTGTGTGTGTGTGTGTGTGTGTGTGTGTGTGTGTGTGTGTGTGTGTGTGTGTGTGTGTGTGTGTGTGTGTGTGTGTGTGTGTGTGTGTGTGTGCTCATGTTTATATTACATTGTGGGGACCAAATGTCCCCACAAGTATAGTAAAACCTGAGATCACCTACATTGTGGGGACCAGTCAGCGGTCCCCATGAGGAAAACAGCGTATAAATCACACTAAGTAATGTTTTTTGAAAATGTAAAAATGCAGAATGTCTCCTGTGATGGGTAGGTTTAGGGATAGGGGCAGTGTAAGGGGACAGAATATATAGTTTGTACAGTATAAAAACCATTACGCCTATGGAGAGTCCCCACAAAGATAGCGAACCAGACATGTGTGTGTGCGTGTGTGTGTGCGTGTGTGTGTGTGTGTGTGTGTGTGTGTGTGTGTGTGTGTGTGTGTGTGTGTAGCCTAGCCATTCAGCTAGGTTTAGAACAACATGAGGGTGAGTAAATAATAAAATTTGACATTTTTAGGGTGAACTATTCATTTAATGCATTATCATGAAATAGCAATGATCAGTATTTTCATAGAATTGAGTAATCTAGATGTTATTCATAATGTTAACTTAATGTGCCAGTGCATTTTAAATTGCAAGTGGAGGGGAAAAAAATGCAATGAAAAATGTTTTATTGCAAATATGTCTTTTTACAGCTGATGAACCAAGAAGAGTCTTCAAGCAAATACTAAAATACATGTTCATTACTTTAATAATTATCACACAGTAGCACTTCAGCCAACCTAAATTTGATTCCCAACTCCAGGTCCTTTTCTGATCCTGTCCACTTCCTCCTTTCCTATAAATTCATGTCTTTACTGAATTATCCTATCAAATTAAAAGCCAAACAAAAAAACGGCATAACCAACAACAGACAGAAATGGATAGGCTATTGAACATCCAAAAATGCACTTCTCAGGCATAAGAGAACTTTTGTGTTAAAGAAATTTTGCGTTACAACCTCTCCTATTTAAAGGGATAGTTCACCCAAAAATGAAAATTCTGTCAGTATTTACTCACCCTCATGTTGTTCCAACCCCATAAGACCTTCACTCATCTTCGGAACACAAATTAAGATATTTTTGATGAAATCTGAGAGCTGGATCACTCCTCCATACTAGTCCATAGGCTTCTTGAGGGATTGAACTTGCCGGCCTCGAAAAGTTATTAAAGACATCATTAAAATAGTCCAAGTGACTACAGTGGCTCAATATTACGTTTATCAAGTGACGAGAATACTTTTTGTGCGCAAAAACAAACATAAATAACGACTTCATTTCAACTATTCATTTCCTTCTCTTTGGGCCTCGAGTCAGTTAGCGTAGTGTGATCGTGTAGAGCTACGTCACACGTAGGCTCACTATTGCCCGACGCTGGTCATGTGTGTGATGCGTGTGACGTACAACAACAGATCATACGCTGTTAAACTAGTAACCTGACTCGAGGCCCAGAGAGAAGGAAATGAATAGTTGACATAAAGTCATTTTTTTTGTTTTTTTTGCGCACAAGAAGTGTTCTCGTCGTTTGATAAACTTAAGATTGAGCCACTGTAGTCACTTGCAGGGGCGCAACTACCCAGTGTTAGAGGGGTATGCAGCAACAATTTTGGCGCCCCCCAATACACACACACACACACACACACACACACACACACACACACACACACACACACATATATATATATATATATATATTAACAATGTTAACAAATAATAAAAAGTCACAGAATAAACAGTTACAAACATACACATAAACACATACATACACACACATATATATAGCACACATCTTTAAAGAGAGAGAGAGATGTGACCCTAAATACAGCTTCCATGTCACCCAGCAGATGTAACTATAGCCTGTATGTCTGACAGCACATCTAACATGAACAGCTAATGGTAAAACATAATCTATTTGTTTCCATGATAAACCAGCCTTATGGCATAAATATTTTTTTTTTCCAGCTTCTAGCCATTTATTGTGCATGCTACCTTATATTTACCAGTTGTTATTTTACTTTAATAAAATTGAGATATGTCATGCATGGGATTGGTACCATAGGGTTTAACCAAAATCTAAATGTAGATATCAGCAATATTATTTTGCATTAAGTTAGCGTTAACATTCATATTTGCAAGCCTCCAAGCTTGGTAGCAAATCTACGCATGATTCCATGGTAAACCAGAGATTGCATTAGTTGTTTTCCAGATTCTTGTCATTTATTGTACATGCTACCTTATATTTTTCAGTTTTCAGCTCAGCAACCTCGGTTTTCCATATTCTAAGCTAGCGAGCTCTGGCTTCTACATTCCCAGTGTTAGCAAACGTTAGTCTGTTAACATGAATATTTGCAAGCCTCCTCCAAGCACAGACGTCACATTTTAAATCCTACCTGTTGCCTTTTACCATCCACTTATTTAGCTGCTGTCGCATCCCTTGACATGCCATCTCCTTTAACTTGGACTATTTTAACGATGTCTTTAATAACTTTTCGAGGCCGGCAAGTTCAATCCCTCAAGAAGCCTATGGACTAGTATGGAGGAGTGATCCAGCTCTATGATTTCATCAAAAATATCTTAATTTGTGTTCCGAAGATGAATGAAGGTCTTACGGGGTTGGAACAACATGAGGGTGAGTAAATACTGACAGAATTTTCATTTTTGGGTGAACTAACCCTTTAACGGTTCGAGGTTTCATTATGGTTGTATAACATCATACATTTTAAATGCTATGCATTCTGTCAGCCTCAGTAATCTTATGGAGCTGAGGTGGCGTTTACAATACTGGTTTTGACATTAAAAGGTCAATACACAAACACTACACAACACAAACACAAAACACACACAAAACCTTAGAGTATAACATGAAGACGCTTGATAAAGCAGAATAAAGTATGTATAAATGTCATGTCTTTCTCCAAGGGTACCTTATTCCTGAATGAAAGAGATTTTTAAGGGGCCACAGATTATTCATTCATGCTCACTCTATAGAGACACACTGAAAAATGTTTAAGAGGCTTATTGAACGGGGGAAATAAACAGTAAATTGTGTTAACACTCCAGTAAATACCAAAGGTGCATGAATAAAGTCCATGAGTCTGTCGCCACAGGTAATAAGAACTAAATGCTTTTAGAATCAATTCTCAATGTCAGTCATTGTCAAGAAAAAAAAAACGTATAACCATAAAACCCGAATAAATCATGCACTGACAGCAGTAATTATGCAAGCGAACAGTTTTTTTAGTGGTTTTACTGGCACATAGCTCATTTAAGTAATTACCCAGAGGTCAAAGCAGACAGTCTTGCATAAGCCAGGGTAAGTCGTTTTTTGAGATTTGGTCTTGTATTTTCCAGCGCTAATGTGATCAGGATAAAAAGTTATGGCTTATGGTCTGCACAGCTGTCGGAGTGCATTCATTCAGATTACAATATCAGCTTAACGTGTTAAAGGTAGAGCTCATCTCTGCCTTTTCTTCATGCTCAAAAAAGAGTGGCCATAAAGATGAAAAATGGCATGAAAAGTAGCTTACTGTAGCTGTTTAATCGGTGCTGGACTCTTTACAAAACTTAACTGAGAAGTAATTGATACTGCTTCAAAATGTCATGCTTCTGTAAAACTCTTTAAATGTCTTCAGTGACTTGGTAGTAGGAAAATAAACTTATTTTAGATGTTTAGTTTCTGACTATATTCCAACTATTGATGCTGTTTTCATTTTTGAAACTCAGGAAGTGTTGTTGTGCTTGGAAACTTTGACTTTCCCCTCCAAAGAATCCTCCGGGAGCTCACAGAGCTACACACAGACTGCTGTGTACTTCAGCTGCTGCATATGAGATGAATTTTTCACACAACCTGACATTTAAAAAATTGATTCTTTAGAGATTCAGTATACCAAGACATTCTGCCCCGTTAATTTTGTGATTCACACATATACGTGCTTTTAATTTGCAAAAACAAAACAAAAATTACAGACTAAAGCCAAAAATCAATAACTATTTTAAGTATATATATATATATATATATATATATATATATATATATATATATATATATATACACTGTATATATGACATACACACGTGAACTCTTCCTTTCTTTTATTTGCATTGTTCGAGTTCTGAAAACATGGCATCTTTTTCGTTACTTTGGCCCGTTGTCACTTTCTTCAAATAAATGCTCTGAAATTACGTTTTTACTTCAAATTTGGAAGAAATGTTGTCAGTAATTTATAGAATGTGTGAGTGAGTGAGTGTGAGTGTGAGTGTGAGTGTGAGTGTGAGTGTGTGTGTGTGTGTGTGTGTGTGTGTGTGTGTGTGTGTGTGTGTGTGTGTGTGTGTGTGTGTGTGTGTGTGTGTGTGTGTGTGCATATGTGTGAATTTAATTACATTTATTAAGTAATATATTATTTATTAATACGTTTGTAAATGCCCTTTCCTGGCATTCCAATTTAAAATGGTGCGTACTGCGGCCAGGATAAACATTTTAATTGCAAGGGAGTCATTTCCTAAATTCTAAATTTTGTCCACATCGACAGAGCATTGCTATGTGAACACATACACAACATTTAGTTACTATAGTTTCTGATTGGACGAGAGTCCTTCCAAGCACTTGCATGGACTTTTCACAGTTCGTATAACTCTGCGTTAATTCTATTTCTGTCTCAAATCAGTATTTTGTTTACAACCATTGGCTAATTCAAATTTGGGAAGTGAAAAGGAATGTCAAAAGACATTTAATAAATGTTCCATTTACAAGGCAATCCAATTCTGATTCAAATAATCATATTTATATATGCACTTATAAGGTTTAAGGGAGTAGGGTATTATATACTGGTCTTCAAGAATAAAAGACATTGTGCATCTGTTTTTTTCAGCATATGCAAGAAACTGAGGGGAAAATTAACAAATAATGCACTAATGATAATGACCACGTAATGTAATTTTCTCTAACTGAACTTTACAGAACTCCTCTCATGGTCAATTAGAAATCAAGCAAGCATTTAAATCAGCTCAGATAATACTGTAAACGTACAGGTTACTCAACCATCATTTGATCATATACATCTATTATTATCTCTGCGACTGCACAGAGGTAATTCAATGTTTAATGAAGAAGCGCAGGGGGTTGAGAATAAGTGTTCTTGATTAAATATACAACACGCATGTTGGGCCAAGACAAAGACATCACAGATCATAATCGTGTGAGTCATGCTAATATGACCTTTAAAAGTCCTTATAAACACATATTGCTCTGTATCAGAGCTGATCCCGATCCAAACCGATGGAGCTGCTAATCTGTGTTTAGCTGGTGAGTCAACAGTAACTCCTGACTTTGGCTGATGATGAGAGAATTACAACATAATTACATTTGACTTTAATTGGAGATCACAAGAGCATCGCCTACTGTCTGCCAACAACTTTAATTTATTCAAAGGGTGATTTCAATGAAGCATTAAATAGTCAAAAAAGCCCTAAGGCACACCAAATCGTTACAAAACTATACCACTTTTGCATCGATGAATGATGGTTTCTTTCCTAAACATCTGCAGGGCAAACTTTAAAATCATACGGTCATATAAAACTTCTGATATTTATAGTGCCCTCCATGGAATCAATGAGATATAGGGGTTTATTGTGCACAGACTGATTTTGTTGGAGTTAAGATCTGTCATCATTTACTCACCCTCGTTCCAAACCCGCATTACTTTCTTTTTTGTTTGGTGGAAAACAAAAAGAGATGACTCTTTTCCATAAAATGTGAATAGAGATGAACTCCATCAAGCTTTAAAATGGCAAAAGCACCATGAATGTTTTATAAAAGCGGTCTTCTTCTTCAGCTTCAGAAAAATATCATAAAGACCTGATGCAAATAGCTGATATATAGAAAGATCTGATGCAGATATATAGCTCATTTTGTGAATATCATCTCTTAATATAAAACCTGAATAGTGTCCTTCTGCCTGCTTTACAGATGGCACTGGAAGAGAAGTATCAATGAGACCTCATTTACATGTCAATCAATGTCTCCTCTTTCTTACCATCAAAACTTTGATATTTTAAACTTTGAGTTTTCACTGTTTGATGCAGCAATTGAGGGATCAGGCTTTTAACTACCCCATGAAACTCAGTTATCTTTCCTGTAATGATCTCTCTCTATCCTACTGAAACAAGAAGTCAGGAATCATCTAAGACCTTGTCGCTCTTTTCAAATAATCAGTTTGTCACTGGTCAAATCACAGTTTGCTAGTTGGTGGCAGGTGAACATTATAAAACCAATCATAAAAAGTGCATTTTATTTAGTTGGGCAAATTTGTAGAAATGTCACTTTTTTGTAGAAATATCACTCTTATTTCTAGATTCTGCAAGGGGTATGTAAACTCATTAACAGACTTTAGTTGCTTTTGACTCAAGTGATAAATCTACTGTGTGTATCTGCTAAATGTGTTTTAGAATAAGAGAATAAAAATAAAGGGGAAAAACAAACAATTAAAACTACAAAACAACACAGATAAAAAATCTAATCCATTGCTAATACTGATATATAAGCCCATTGCACGAGGGTAATCGTGCCTTGGTAAATCATAATTATTGCATTAAAAGTCAAAATTTTGACATAGTAAGTCATATTTATGAGATGAACATTCAAAATTATGACACAAAAAGAGTTATATTTTTAAATGAAAAGTAGAAATTATGACTTAAAACTGTATTAGCCTATGACATGTCAAAATAACATGAAACAGATGAAATTATGATATACTTAGTCATAATTATAACATGCTAATCCATAATTAGGAGATTAAAAAGTAAACATTATGACTTTTTAAGCCATGATATCGACTTCTAAGTAAATTTCTACCTTGCCATAATTATGACTTTTAAGTAAATTTTAATGTTCATGTCATATGATTCAGTCATTTCGATTAGTCTTTCAATAATTATGATTTACAACAGCATGATTTTTTTTATTTTATTTTTTACTTATGTGGCAAAAATGGGCTTCCGTATAGATATATGTACGGTTGAACTGGATTTTACAGAAGACCAGAGGCGGACAGAGTACACAGCTTCGTTACTTGAGTAAAAGTACAGATACCCCTTGCTAAATTTTACTCAAGTACAAATAAAAGTACTACAGTCAGATGTCTACAGGTCCTTCTCAAAAAATTAGCATATTGTGATAAAGTTCATTATTTTCCATAATGTAATGATAAAAATTAAACTTACATATATTTTAGATTCATTGCACACCAACTGAAATATTTCAGGTATTTTATTGTTTTAATACTGATGATTTTGGCATACAGCTCATGAAAACCCAAAATTCCTGTCTCAAAAAATTAGCATATCATGAAAAGGGTCTCTAAACGAGCTATTAACCTAATCATCTGAATCAACTAATTAACTCTAAACACCTGCAAAAGATTCCTGAGGCTTTTAAAAACTCCCAGCCTGTTTCATTACTCAAAACCGCAATCATGGGTAAGACTGCCGACCTGACTACTGTCCAGAAGGCCATCATTGACACCCTCAAGCAAGAGGGTAAGACACAGAAAGAAATTTCTGAACAAATAGGCTGTTCCCAGAGTGCTGTATCAAGGCACCTCAGTGGGAAGTCTGTGGGAAGGAAAAAGTGTGGCAAAAAACGCTGCACAACGAGAAGAGGTGACCGGACCCTGAGGAAGATTGTGGAGAAGGACCGATTCCAGACCTTGGGGGACCTGCGGAAGCAGTGGACTGAGTCTGGAGTAGAAACATCCAGAGCCACCGTGCACAGGCGTGTGCAGGAAATGGGCTACAGGTGCCGCATTCCCCAGGTCAAGCCACTTTTGAACCAGAAACAGCGTCAGAAGCGCCTGACCTGGGCTACAGAGAAGCAGCACTGGACTGTTGCTCAGTTTTGCATGTCATTCGGAAATCAAGGTGCCAGAGTCTGGAGGAAGACTGGGGAGAAGGAAATGCCAAAATGCCTGAAGTCCAGTGTCAAGTACCCACAGTCAGTGATGGTCTGGGGTGCCATGTCAGCTGCTGGTGTTGGTCCACTGTGTTTTATCAAGGGCAGGGTCAATGCAGCTAGCTATCAGGAGATTTTGGAGCACTTCATGCTTCCATCTGCTGAACAGCTTTATGGAGATGAAGATTTCATTTTTCAGCACGACCTGGCACCTGCTCACAGTGCCAAAACCACTGGTAAATGGTTTACTGACCATGGTATTACTGTGCTCAATTGGCCTGCCAACTCTCCTGACCTGAACCCCATAGAGAATCTGTGGGATATTGTGAAGAGAAAGTTGAGAGACGCAAGACCCAACACTCTGGATGAGCTTAAGGCCGCTATCGAAGCATCCTGGGCCTCCATAACACCTCAGCAGTGCCACAGGCTGATTGCCTCCATGCCACGCCATATTGAAGCAGTCATTTCTGCAAAAGGATTCCCGACCAAGTATTGAGTGCATAACGGAACATAATTATTTGAAGGTTGACTTTTTTTTTTTTGTATTAAAAACACTTCTTTTATTGGTCGGACGAAATATGCTAATTTTTTTGAGACAGGAATTTTGGGTTTTCATGAGCTGTATGCCAAAATCATCGGTATTAAAACAATAAAAGACCTGAAATATTTCAGTTGGTGTGCAATGAATCTAAAATATATGAAAGTTTAATTTTTATCGTTACATTATGGAAAATAATGAACTTTATCACAATATGCTAATTTTTTGAGTGTACTTAAGTAAAAGTACTTAAGTAAAAGTACTGAAGTACTTGTTTTTAAAAGTACTTGAGTATCAAGAGTACAAGAGTAAATTTTCTAAATATTGCATTACTACTGCCACAGTGTCAAGTCAAGTCATCTTCACTTCTTTTAACAATGTAGATTGTTTCAAAGCGGCTTTTCAGAGATAAACATATAATTTAAGGTAACAGAGATTGGTTTGGTTTTATAGAGGTTCTTGAATAATGTTATTTTCCAGCTAAAGTTAGTTTTGATTGATTCACTTCCGTCTAAATGATCATTTGTTATTAAATTAGGGGTCGCTAAGATGACACCGTTCTCTCTAAACAGACTTTAAACTGTGATTAACGCTGATGGCGTTCACATGCGCATTAAGAATTGATTCTATAGTTATGTGTGTTCGAATATATGTGTGCAGGTTTGTAATTCCCTACAAACCATGCCTAAACAAACTACTTGTCTTTGCCTATAAATTTGATACAGAATTTTATTTTATCACTTCGGGGTAGGTACGCGAACCGTGCTTACATTTATGTACAGAAACGTCCTACATGGAGTTATGAAAAATGTTAATGTTAACACCTTTGATAATATAAAAGGAATTGAAAGTTAATTCAAGTCATTTTCATCTTTTTACCATGTTGCTTTATTTAACATTTCTCACCTGCCCACAAGGCAATGCACAATGGCAACGCTCTGACAAACCTCTGCTAGAGTTTTAATGGATTTTTTTGCACCCACATTTGAACCCACATAAATCTGACCATGGAGTTTACTTTGGCGTCAGTTCAGAGCTGAAGGTGAAGGTGATTTGCTGATAGGCTGTCCCAATCAGTGGCGCCTGCACAATCCAATCACGTTTGAGAGGGAAACAACAAATTGAGGGTTTCCGAGATTTTTTTTTTCCTTTTGTACTTAAGTACTGTACTCAAGTATGTACTCCGTTACTGTCCGGCTCTGCAGAAGACTAACAGGATGGAAAGTGATATGTCCACAGGAAAAATATATTACTATCATATCAACTGACAAATTCTCAAGAAAGAGTGTTTAAGTAGAGAAAGAGGAAAATGAAGAAAAATTTTGAATATTTATTAATAAATTGCCAGATTTTCTCATGCGTGCCAGTGGCATGTTCAAAATCAACATCTACTCAAATCTAAGTTGTGACATCAAGTGAAATGAACCCCTCTGTTCAAATACAATTGTTGTAATAAAATTTAGAAAAATATTTTAAAATTATATTTCACCCGGTTATAACACAACATGGGATAAGACTGACACATGTACAAATCCTTTAAAGTGCCTGCAAGTAAAGAGTAGAGATTGATGAATCAACACTTGTTTGAGTTGAGTTGAGAACATGCAGCCTATCAGCTAGCAGCACAGATCTTCAATCATAGAACCAGTAAACCACAGCCACCCCCAGACGCGTGACGTGTGATCACTGCTGTCCATCCGCGACGCTCCTGAATCGCTCGCAGCGCAACAACCGGTGGATGCAACACGTCCTCGGACTCACTGGTGCTGAAGCTGCGCGCATTCGGAAGATTCCAGCATCCCGCAATCCTTCACATCTACAGTATGGATCGTGATGCCCTTCATCGCCTGATGAAACTTCCCTTCGTTTTGTTTTTTCGCTTTAATCATCACGTTCGTGATTTTAGGCAATTTAATGTTCGTGGGAATCAGTAACCTGAGGTATTAACTCGGTTTTTGGTAGTTATGATTGTCAATTTGACTCGCGCGCAACTGCGCTCAATAAACTGACGCTTTCATTTAGTTGCACTTCAGCTTCACCAAAAAGCGAGAGATTTCTGGATCGAGTGAATCGCCTTATAAACGCGCAACTGGAGCAGAACCAGTGCCATGGGTAAGAACATAAAGCAAAGAAACATTTCTGTTGGTTTGCTAAATGACAGTGCTATCGCATTTAAGTGCGTAATGACATTTCATATTCGAGGCGCATGCAAATCATTGAACTTGAATCATCTGGTGCAAATTAGATAATTGTGCGTTTTGGACGCGTTTATTGATTATGGATTTGTGCGTGTGTTTTGCCTGCATTTTGATGGGCAATCAATTTCTCCATTCCCGATTTCAGTCATGTTCTTTTCCACCTTCCTGGTCATTCATCACTAGACCACATACATTAACGCAAACGCCTAGTAATGTATAGTGAATTATTGAGCTAAAATGTAAAAGCGTGAATGCTTCTGGACTTTTACATATGATACTTTGTACAGAGCGAGCTTTATCATGCGAAATTTTATGAATTTATGAACAAAAGCATCTCTTTTTCTTGTTTCTAGCCTTTTTCTTCAATGTTGTATTTTTCTAATTATTAATGAACATTGATCAACAGAAAACAAATACTTTCTTTTCTTTACTGAGAACTGTGTTGCCCACAGTAACGAGTGCAGTAGATGTTGCAGTTGCTACATTTAGTTTATCAACATTGTTGAAAAATGTCTCCTTTTTTGCTATCACTAGTTTATTATTTTTTTTGTTATTTTTTGATGAAAATAAGCATTTGTCAAACTGTAGGACCATTTAAACTTATCTAAAGGCAGAAAGGTGACATGCTTTATTATATATTCATATACATTGTTACCTAAAAAATTTGATAATTATCCAAATAGTTTCACAGTTATTTTAAAGCTGCAAGCAAGCATAATAATAATACAAAAATGACCACAACGTTGCTTTTGGCACACCCTATTAAAAGAAATACTTTATGATAGGTCTGAGTCAAGTGAAAGGAAGCTTTTTACAGTGTTGTAATTGGTCTCTTGCTGGCAGTCCAGTGGAACATGATAGACCTTGCCTTTGTCATTTGCATTCTGGGCTGCACTCAGCAGTTGCTAGGCTTCATAATGGTAAATTTCCTTGTGCTTTACACTGAAATTCACAATTACCTCAATCATCATTTGAATCAGTGGCCATGTTACAATCAATTATGGATGTGCATTAGAGAGTGCCTCCATCTGAACACTGCTGATTCTTTACTGAATAAGGTACAAATAGGAGCACATCCTGGAGCACATTACGCTACTCAGACAGATCATTTACTAAACAGAACTACGTTCTGCTCGTCCCCAGATGCATTGACGCCTCACTCAACAATCTAACATACGAAATGTAGGCTATATTAATTCCACAAAACATTCCAAGTATATGTATAACGGAGGGCAGCTTGTTAGAGCTGTGTGAGTAAACCTCACTCCCCTGGCCTCAAGATGTGCACTAGCGAGTAGAGTTGGGGTACTCGAACTCGGACTTGAGTCCAATTTTGAATGAACTCGGACTTGTCACGCACTCGGGTGAATTTGTACTCGCACTTGACACGGACATTTTAGACTATTTTTTTCCGAGTAGCCTACAGTCGAGTCCGGGCACTGGAGGACACAATATAGTATTATTCAAAAACAAAACGAAACTACTGCCATTGTGTTGTTTCAGCGTTGAGCATTGTAGTTACAGACATATATCAAGCGCATGAACGCAGTGGCCAATCAGAGGCGTTTTAGAGTCACCATGCGGAGCATTCGGTCAAAATGTATGTTCAGAATCAGCACGAGCTTTACATTTTTGCAAATCCCCTCAAAAACAACAAAGTCTAAACGCGATGTAAATAAGAGATTCACTGTGCAGATGCGGACAACACTGTTTATGAAGAGAGTTTTAGTGAGAGTGCAGAACGCGGTAAGTGATAGCTTAAAAGGAGCGCTATTGATCTAAATAATAGTTTTGTTTTTCATGTTTCTAGATGACCTGTTGTTGTAAAGTGTAAGGAGTGATAACTGCATTTAAATGTGGGAGTGGATCCGCTAAATTATAGTCCTGTGAGTCATGAAATTGCGATGATTGACATAGTAACCATAGCAACATGAGAACGTGATGGCAACATTTTGGCGTCTAATAATCTTATGATTTTTGTTACATTTACACTTTAGCAGTGTTGGGAACGTTACTTTAAAAAAGTAATTAGTTATAGTTACTCACTACTTATTCCAAAAAGTAACTGAGTTAGTAACTGAATTACCCTATAATAAAAGTAACTCGTTACCGGGGAAAGTAACTATTTGCGTTACTGTTAAAAAAAGGTTGCTATATGTCAAATAATTTGGATTTTTTCGGATTTTTAGCAGTTTTCACAAGTCAGTTGAAATGAGTAACAGACAGGTGTTTGTACATAACTTTCGATATTTATTGCACGTCGACAGACAGCAAGAGGTTTATCCTGCACTTCAAGTATTATCTTTGTGAGATAAGTAAACAGTTACACCATATAAAATGCATTTAACTCTAGCAAATTAAATCAAACTCTCTCAACCTGAGACAACTGGTCAAGTAAACAACCTGTAGGCTACTTCCAAGTGTTTTGTTCACAACAAAAGTAAACTTTTAAACAACAACAAAAAAAGTGTGTTTAGCTCTGTAGTCTTATTCTTGCTTAAACAAATCAAACTCCCAATGTCAGACAACTGGTCTGGAATACATTCTGTAGCCTACTTCAAGTATTTTCTTCAAAAGTAAAGAGTTAAATAATATAAAGTGTGTTTGCAGTAACTGTAGCAAATTAAATAAATCAAACTCTAACAACGCCATGCGTTGCCATTTAATGCGCTATTAAATAAGAGATCTAGTGCTAAAATGTGTTGTTTTTGAACTCAAGCTGAGCGCTCGTTGCCGCGGTAATCAGTGTCATGGATACAGTGTTCTCTTGCGGCTCGCCCAGTCTTCACTCGGACGCGCGCTTCAATCTATCGCCGTTGTGGAGACTCTCTATTCATTCAGGTGAAATCACAAAATAAAATGCACACAAACGTGTCCCTGTTTGATATATAGACTGTAACCACTGATGAACATATTAAGTTTTGATGAGAGAAAAAAAATATAAGTGGGCGGATTCGAACCCGAAACCTCTGACACGCTTGGCAAAAGATCTACCACTAGACCATTTAAGAACTCAAACAAAATTGCGGATCGATGGATTTATTTACGGGTTGAGCAGAGAGGCTGCACAGTTTGACAAGTTTGTACCCAGCACTTCTCAAAATGCACTTCCGAATGCGTCTCTGTCCCCAACACATTTCAAACCAAACTGACGACTGTGGCAACGCACCGCATTTTACGTCCAGTAACGTTAACGGCGTTGTAACGACGGGAAAAGTAATTAGTTAGATTAGCCCGTTACTGAAAAAATAACGTAGTTACCTAACGCCGTTATTCCAAACACTGCACTTTAGTCATATGTTCAGTTTATATACACCTTGCAGAAGCTCCAAAATATTATTTTTATTTATTTTTGAATAAGGAGGATCATAAAAACATTGTTTTTATTTAGTACAGCCCTGAAAAAGCTTGATTTTTTATATTTTGTGTCATTACCTGGATGATACACAACTGTTTTTTTTTTTTTTTTTTTTGCAATGGTTGTTCATGAGTCCCTTGTTTGTCATCTTCTGCAAAATTGACTCCTTGCTAGCAGTGATTGTATGATTTTGAGATACATTTTCACACTGGTGACAACTGAGGGACTTATACACAACTACTACAAACGCTCCAAACATTCAGTGATGCTCAAGGAGGAAACATCCATTAAGAGCCTGGGGGTGTAAACTTTTGAACAGGATGATTGGTGTAAATTGTTCTTGTTTTGTTTAAAAATTAATTAAATTAATGTATTACTGCCCTTCAGAGGCTAAATAAGATATTAACATGTAAAAGAAAATAAGAACAATTGATACATCACCATCATCATCATCCTGCTCAAAAGTTCCCCCTGGCTCTTAATGCATCGTGTTGCATTTTTGAACATTACCATGCAGATTCTGAAAGATGTACAGTAGGTAAACGTATGACTGCAACTATACATTGCAATCCTTTTGTAAAGGTAAAATATTAATTTAAGAGCTCAGTGTTGAGACTTTTCACCGGAGTTTGAATGATAGGCTATCTGACCAATCATAATGCAGATATCCGACATTTTTGTCTGACAAACAAACCAAACCAGTCAGTGGATTTGAACTTGAAAAATAGTGTGTATTGACAACTTTTTGCAGTTCTGATGTCATTCATGTTTAATTCGTGCTATAACTTGAACTGAAGCACTACACATTAAAGCGCCACAAAATGGTATTTATTGTTTGAATTTCACAAAAGGTACAAAATTGGAAAGCTGAGACTTTATATCATACCAAAGCAACCTGCTCTGTCTTGTCTGTTGGTGCATTGTCAGTGTCTTCTTTGCTCTGCTATATATTTTTCACTGTGTGAGACTGAAGTGAGAGCGGAATGGCTTGTCAGACATAGCAACAGTAACTAAGAGGGACTTGTTTGGTAAGGACTTGGACTCGACTCGGACTCAACAAAGGTGGACTCGGACCCAACACTACTAGCAACTGACGCTAAAGACCACAGCTTTTGTTAGCGCACCCATCTCTAATGCCGGTTCGAATCCTGCTCAAAGCTGAGCGAGATGAACCGAAGGGGTTACATATGGGAATTTTGATAAGGTTTTGAACTTTATATGACATTCTTTAATAATTTAGAACTAAATGCAGAAATAACTCTAGCCATCTATGAGGGGAGCATGTGAAGTTCTCCTACAGAAACTACACCTAAAAACCAGAGAATACCCTACTTGGCATAATGTGTGGAACTGAAGATCATCCTATAATGTTAAATGAAGAAATTACTTGACAAATATTCATTACTACTGGGACCATTTTAAATCTTAGAGCTATATAGTGTTAAATTAAGTATGTTGACATGAATAATGCATTTTCAAACCACAAATATGTTAATTTGAGCAAACACTTAATGTATGCCAGAATAACTATGAGAAAACACCAGCTGATAACTGCATGCTCTATCAAGATTAATCTAATTTAATATTATTAACAAAATGCATTATCTTAAGGACTCCAGGGCAAAGAGGGGCTTTGTCCAGATGGCACAAGTCCAAGCACATTAGGAATATTCTGAAATTCCAGTCATGCACATCAAACTACCTTTAATATAGTATTAAAATAGCCACGACTGCTTATTTTTGCCAGACTGTATGCAGCCACAATACACTTAAAACATGCTTTATTTAATACTTTCCTGTTTTTATTATTATTAGTTTTAATATAATGAAGTATTCCTCCATAATTAGGGTTAGGCTTTTTGGCTTAGATTTAGAATAATGCTAACCAATAGTCAAATTGTTAAGCATACATTAGTTTTAAGTTACTGTTTTACGTAATGCTGCCTATTTACAATGAAAGCAAATAATGATGGATTTGAAACAGCAGTTTTTCCACTGGGATAAACAGAGATGCTCTGTAGAGTAAACTTGACCTCTACGCCTTCACATTCCAGTCCTCAAAAGCCTCCTCAAAAGTGAGTGTTTCAGGAGGGGATTAGTCCTCCACATCCCACTGCAAACTCCATTCAGCTATGAAACGCCCACTTTAAACCATCAAATCAATTCTGATGGATAAAATCAAGTCCCATTTTTTAGTGGCATTGGATATCCTGTTTCACTAAATAAATGTTTTTTTTTTTTTAAATACTCACACTACGGAAACAAATGTCTTGTCAATAAGGTTTCATGTTGGGGGAAAAAAAGTAATTTACCTTACATTTGACATATACTGTATGTTCTACCTGGGATTTGAACCCTTAACCTTGACGTTGCTAGTACCAATTGAGCTAGCAACTGCACAGAGAACAGATGAGGTTGAATGCTTGTTAATTTCAGCATCCCCACTGACAAAAATAATGAAGTTCTCAGAACCACATTATGTTTTCACCTTTTCCTCTGGCAAGGTTTAGTTCTCCCCTATGGCTCTTGACAAGGCTTGTATTCCAATCAGATTATGATCGGATGACACAAAAAAGACTCAAATTAGGATTAGCTACTCCCTTGAACATTAAACTGAGGACAGAGAGGAAAAACATTATAAAAAGCACTGCAAACTCATTGCAGGGGCAGTCCATTGGGAAAGGCAGTCCCTGTGGACTGAGAATCTGAAAAAAAAGGAAACCTAGACCTCAATTGGAAAGTGTTGGTGGCTCATTCTGTGCACTGGGAATTGAAGCTTGAGTGAAAGTTAATCTACCACAAAGCATGACATCAAGCAATATCCTTCAAAGTTTATACCGGGGCTGTCCATTTATAAATTAATGTTAATTTAATTAATTGCATTATACACCGACTAATTTTCAATTGATTGCATATATCAATATAAGCTGAGGAAAATCTCCTAAATGATAATGCATTAATTCAAGTTAATTTCATTAAATACAGTTAATTGACCTAATCCAATTGACAGCCATAGTTTAAACACAACATGTACTATATAGTAACTCTTGACCTTTCTCCGTCTGCTGCATTTCTGGCGGTGTTGGTGGTTGTTTTGTTCTTTGGATAAAAAAACGGCATTCTCTGCTAGCACCAAAGATGTGTACTTTTGTGTACCTGGAGAAATGGATAAATGTGTCTTGTTTGACACATTTGCTTTATTTGTTTTGTTACCCTGCTACATTATTTCTCAAACCCTCACTGCATTCATCTTGCTTCTTAAACATCTCCTGCTGAGTCTGGCCCGTGTATTACTCTCCATGTCAGGGTAATGGAACAGTGCAGGATTCATTTGAAATATCAACTTGTCTTTTTGCCAAAGGAGATGGCAGCTCTCGTTCTCTCGTTCTCTCACCCTCTCTCCCCGTCCTGATGTCGAAAGCCTTGTTAATGGCCTTCTGAACCATAGAATCATGAACATGAGTGTCCTTGAATGTCAATTAGTTTTCCTTGGGCTCCCAAAAAAGAGGTCTGTTAAAGAGTGGTTGGTGACACATGTGAAAAGTTCACAGTTCTACATTAAATTATCCATGTCATCTTGTGCATCCATCAGATCAGAACTATGGCCTCCATAGTGAGACATTGAGTGAGGTAAGAGACAGGGAGCAACAAGAAGAGACAAGCTGAAACAGAGCTTACAACACAATTTTACCAAAAGTAATGCGATGAATTTCAGAATGAAACAGGAAGCCGTAAGCCAAAATGAAGCAGAACCATTTACATTTTGATAAAAGATTACAAATACAAACACAGACTTTTTTTTTCAAGGAATCATGCTCGTTAAAGGAATAGTACACCGAAAATCATTCGATCATCCTCAAGTTGTTACAAACATGTATGTATATTAATTTTTTTCTTCTGCTGAACACAAAAGAGGATTTTTTTAAGAATGTCAGTAACCAAACAGTTGATGGGCCCCATTGACTTCCATAGTTTTTTCTTTTTGTCCTCCATACTACAGACGTCAGTGGGGCTCATCAACTGTTTGGTTACCGACATTCTTCAAAATATCTTCTTTTGTGTTCAGCAGAAGAACGAAATTCACACAGGTTTGGAACAACTTGAGGGTGAGTAAATTATGAGATCATTTTCATTTTTGGGTGTCCTATATCTTTACAACCAGGATTGTGTATTGAGGAAGTAAACAGATCAATTTATAAGAAAAATCTAAAAAACAAATAATGCAGCATGTGGACAGTTAGGAACACACACCACAGCTTCGATAAAACTCTCCCTCCATGAAGAACACATTGGGTGGCTATGCTTTTAAAAACTGCCTTATCTGTTCTTGATTTTAAACAGTTAAGTGAGAGGAAAACATTAAGCGAATCAGCTCTGCAAATCTTTAGCCTCTAATGACTCTCAAAGGTTTAATTTGCTCATTGATTTCTTTAACAGCCAGAACTCGAGATTGATTGCAGAGGTTCAAATGCAGTCTTTTTTTTAGTTGAAGTTTTTTCCTGTTGTACCAATTTAATAACAAGCAAGAGAAAATGTTCCAAATCCACTGAGTTGCTCATGAAATACCCTCGAGAAAAAACTATCCATATCTCAGCGAGAGTGCAGCTCTCATCGAATATTTTGCCCCCAATTAAGAGAATGTGCAGTATTAATGGGTCATATAATTATTTTTAAAATGTTGTCTTCTGAGGCAGCTATATAACCCAGCCTACTTGGTTGTGCGGTCTCATGTTGGAAGAATTACCACATTCTTATGGGGTCTTTATCCATTAAGACCATGTCGCTAATGATCTCTGCTGCTAAGGGAAGTGATGTCCTCTCAATACCATATCTCTGTTCCAGTAACTAGTCAGCAGGAGATGGGTGACTGGCCTTTAGCCATAGAACGAAACATATTTACTGCCCCAATAGGACACTATTATATAAAATTGATTACTGTGTAAACCGTTTGGTATGCCCCATTACTGTTGCACATCTCTTCTTGTTAAAGCATCAGCGCAAAGCAGCAGAACAGCAGAACAGCAGGAATCTTATTTGTCATGTGTTCCTTGCTAATAATACAAACAAACTTTGAGACGGATGACCCTGGTGTTGCCTTTCTCTCACTCTTAATTTAGCATGGCGCCTAAGATGCATTCAGTGTTTGGCTGCTTTGAGCTACATAGATTGTGAAGGCATGCTATTTTTAATCTCCAACATTAGTTAAATCTTTTGAGGGGGTGTACAAGCAACGACGGACTGCTATGTGCGTATTTTAGACGTATGCTGATTAGCTCCGCTCTGATAAGTGGAGCTCATTGATTTCCATTCATTTAAAACACTCTCTTCGCTTCCCACTCGCTTCCATTTTGTCTGAAACCAGGGTACATTAAAAGGTGTAGCGCTAAATGATGGATAAATCCACTCGAATCCTCGTATTCAATTAGAGGGTCCCCAGTGCGTTTTTTAGATGTCATGCATTATGTCTTAATAGCTTGAAAACACTCGCCACACTCTGCAGGATGTTCCTCATCCATCACAGTCATGAATCGTTTTCCTTGATGATAAAGGTGAGGCTGTGCATAATGGATGTGCTGCGCACACATGTACTCAGTCACCTGCAAACCTGTTCTCTCTAGGGTGAATACTAAAAATGACCTCAAATGTTGTCTGTCTGTGTTCTGTCTGTGTCTCTCTGCAGGGCCCTTACTCTGGGAAGGGCGCCTGTCATGTTTTCTTCTCCATGCTTCTGTTCTCCTGCTGCTCAGCAAGGGGGAGCGGATGTGCCCTGTGAGTTGCCGCTGCGAAGGCAAGATTGTTTACTGCGAGTCTGGCGCCTTTCAAGACGTCCCAGAGAACATCTCTCTAGGGTGCCAGGGTCTATCCCTGCGCTACAACAGCCTCCTGTTGTTGCTACCTTACCAGTTTGCTCACCTCAACCAGCTGGTCTGGCTCTATCTGGACCACAATTCCATCAGCGTAGTGGATAGACTGGCCTTCCAGGGACTTCGTCGGCTAAAGGAACTTATCTTAAGCTCTAACAAGATTGTGCAGTTGCAAAATGGCACCTTTGAGACTGTCCCAAACCTGCGCAACCTTGACCTGTCCTACAATCAGCTGCTGGACTTGATACCAGGGCATTTCCATGGACTTCGCAAGCTTCAGAATCTTCATCTGCGATCAAACAACATCAAAAGCATCCCTGTCCGTACGTTTATGGAATGTCGGAGCCTTGAGTTTCTAGATTTGGGTTACAATCGCCTACGGACTATCACTCGTACAACTTTTCTGGGACTGCTCAGGCTGACAGAACTTCACCTTGAACACAATCAGTTTTCCAGGATTAACTTTTTCCTATTTCCACGCCTCTTAAATCTACAGGCTCTTTATCTGCAATGGAATCGCATACGGACTGTCATCCAAGGTTCGCCTTGGACTTGGCACACTTTACAAAAATTGGATCTATCAGGCAACGAGATTCAAATTTTGGATCCTGCTATTTTTAGGTGTTTGCCCAATTTGCATACTCTCAATCTGGAGTCTAACAAGATCAGTAATGTGTCCCAGGAAGTGGTTTCATCATGGATCTCCATTAGTACTATCAACCTGGCAGGAAACATATGGGACTGTAGCTCTAGTATCTGCCCTCTGGTGTCTTGGCTGAGAAACTTCAGGGGAACCAGAGATGCCAGCATTATTTGCAGCACTCCCAAATCTCTTCAGGGAGAAAGAGTCATGGAGGCAGTGAGGAACAACTCGGTGTGCGAGGAGATATTTACTGTGGAACCGACCACGGAATTAACACTTCTTTTGACTACTACTATGACAACTCTTTATGTGACAAAGCCACCTACAACCACCACTATAACACCACGCACCACAACTAGACAGTTTTCCCAAGTTACTCACATACAAAGACTCACCCCAAAAGTTTTATTCCCTGTTCAGTCTGACAAAGAATTCCTACCACCTCTAACAGTGACGCCTAGCACCCTACCCTTCACCCCCGAACCTGAGTTTGAGCATATGACCTTCCACAAGATCATCGCTGGCAGCGTTGCCCTATTTCTCTCAGTCTCATTAATCCTATTAGTGATTTACGTGTCGTGGCGACGATACCCTAACAGCATGAGGCAACTCCAGCAGCACTCCATCCGACGCAAGCGCAGGAAAAAGACTCGAGAGCCTGAACATAACATCAACTCTCAACTGCAAGAGTATTATCTAAGCTACAACCATGCCAATGCAGAGACGATGGACTCTTTGGTTAACGGGGCGTGCACCTGCACCATCTCGGGCTCCAGAGAGTGCGAGGTATGACCTACCATTAAAAAAACGCATTCTCTGCACCGGGGAGTCAGAGGTAAACTTTTTTAAGAGCATGACTGCCCGTATAATTCTTTCTTCTGTTTGCCCTGTCGTTACTTTTAAATGCTTTGCACAAGTAGTGGAATAGTTCACCTAAAAACAAAAATGATCTTTTTATTTATTCACCAGGTCATTTCAATCATGCATTTTGTTATTGTTTTCCCCTAAATGAGAATCTTAATTCAAATATTTTTTTTCATACAAGAATAGCCTGTCAAGCTGTAAAAAGGACAACTTCCATTATCTTCATGAAATTAGCATAAATGCAGTCCATCTGACTCGTGCACTATATTCCAAATATCCTGCCAGCGTTTTTTTGTTTGTTTTTTTTAAGTTGCCAGACACCGCCAGCATTTATGATAATTTTCACAAAAGTTTAATGGCCCCCAGAATTTTATTTTTTTGTATGAATATCTGAATATTCAATATATCAAAAGAAAGAACAGACCCATAAAAAAAAAAAAAATGTTTTTTCTAGCTTCATGCATTCCTTTTTTATTAACACTTGAATGTGGGTAAGTTTAATAAAAAAGCAACATTTTAAGCAAAAAGCTGAGAAAATCGCGTTTGTCAAAGGCTACATCCTGATCGGTTGCAGAACGATTATCAAAACATAGATGGAGTAGATCAAGTCCATTAATACCCCCTAAGGTTGCACAGTCCTATACCTCGTCCTGGGTCGGCATTTCATTCGGTAACATTAGGCAGTTTTGATTTATATGCTGTTGGTGATCGTGTTATTTTACACATGTATCTGCTTACATATGATATTCCTTGTTTCTGCTTCTTCTTCGCATGTGGTTTGATCAGAAGATTCAGTACTCTTTCAGAAGATACCGTATAGCACCCCGTACCACATAACAGTGAAAATACGGAAAGCTGGAAATCTCCGTCTATGGCTGGGAAGCGTTGTCTCACAAATTATGAAAATTTACGTCTAAGGCGGGGAAAAAAAAAGACTTCAAAAGATTCCCCTTGCATGTTCTACAAAAAAATAACAGCAAACATGTTTAGAAAGAGTAAATAATGGCAACATTTGATGAATTGATGGGGGGCTTTTGGACCCCTCCACACAGCCCTTATGATCAACACTGCACAGGAATATAGTCACTATTAGTGAAAAGTATGAAAGTAAATCAGTGGTGGTTCATAGCAACAGTAAAGGATTGAGGATGCTCACTGAGAATTAAATATGTCTTATTGTGGCAGGTAACCGAGCAGCATCTGATCATGAGAAAATCTCCTAATCTGCAAGCAAGGAGCCAAAAGTGAAAGAGGGATGTTAGAGGTCAGATCAATCAAGTCAGAGAGTATATATATTTTAACTTTATAAGATAAACAACAGGATTCAATCCCATGACCTCTCCCTTCATATGGAAAGTCATACTACTATACTAGACATCACAACACCTGAACCAACCAACCAATAAATACATATATAACTAAGACTCACTGGTTTTAAGTGAACTATTCCTTCATGCTGGAGTGGTTAGAGCCGTGGCACAGTGACTAGTAGTGCATGTGCTCATATGACAATCTGTTCTGCTACCTTGTTTCATACATTGACAATTGAAAACTTGTAAACAAGTTCATCCTTTGACCATCATTGTACGTTCAATTTTACAACCCTTGAGTGCTTTTAAATTGGCTCTATAATTTTCTCTTGATGGTCTCCCTCAGTTAAACCTAATTCATAGCTAACAATCCCAGTAGAGTTCTGTCATCTTTAGTTGCCTTACAGAAACTAAGCCTTTTGACACGAAACAACACTCACAATGACATTCTTGTGAGTCACTATTATCAGCCCTGTGTTTATCATGGAACGAGAAGGAACTGAAATAGTGTTCAGTAATTATGTACTTAAATTATGGAGCTTTATTTTACAAAGCGTTCTTTTTTTCTAGATGCATTATGCTGCATGACTACATTTGCCCTTTACCAGTACCAGCTGTTGGAAATCAATGTACATATTCATGTTTTCCATCACCTTCAATTATTGCCTAGTCTTTCAACTCCTGCTTGGGGCTGCTACATCATTTATTTGATCACTTCTTTGGAGCTTTGTGTTGTAACGGGTCATCACGTATTTAGTTTTGACATTTAATGAGCGGGAGTACTCATGTATGTGTGTTATTATTTATCCTTTTTTTTCCCCTGTGTTTTTGTCAAATTGACCTGGCTCTAGTTTAATCTCTCATCATTATAGAAAGCTTTTAAGAACCTAACTAAAAACTGCATGACATTTTTGATGGGGAAGATATCTGGCCTAATTTTACCTTGTAATTGTAATTTAACACAAAGCACAGCAATTGCAGATCACACTGGATGGCTCTATTAAATCCTCACAGTACTGTATCTTTCAGGCTGAAACACTTTTCTGCTGTGCACCACAGTGTTTCTCAACTGATGGGCTGTATGGATAGGGTGACAGAAAGGGAGTGCAAAAGATAAAAATAGGCTTATCAATTTAATATGTTCATTTAGTGTAATTAATAAGTAATGAAATGTATTATGCCTCCTAATACTCGTGTGAATTCATTCAAGCCTGAAGTATCTCAGCCTAGCTTTTGGGAGTCTGCAATCAGACCAGACCCAAATGCTTCTATCATATCCTACACAAATAGCCACTATAGACATAATTGCTGAGGACTTTAGGTCAGTGTTGCACTTTATTTCGATGGTCAGCTTTAGACACTCTACTGACAACTTTGCAACTACATGTCAACTAACTCTCATTAGAGTATTAGTAGACTGTTAGGTTAGGGTTAGGTGTTAGGGTTCGGGTTAGTAGAATAAGTTGACTTAACCCTAACCCTATTAAAATGTATTTTGGGGGGCCGTCACAAAGTGTTAGCAGATATTAACCCAGTCTACTAATACTCTTATGATAGTTGAGATGTAGTTGGAAGGATGTCAAAAATGGACCATTGAAATAAAGTATTATTTCATAGTCAGTGATATACTTTCTTTCTATATTATTGAAAATCAATCTATTTAATGATATGTTGACTTCCAAAGCCACTTTTGAAATTCAATGGTATTATTTTCATTAGATGATTTTTCACAAATCAATTAATTTGATGTATTAATTAGCATGCTTAAATTGATGCACAGCCCTATTTATGGTAAAAGTAACTAACCACATTATTGTGTAGGCCTATATAGTTAGGGCAGGGCAATAGAAAGGTTTATTAAAAGGAAGTAGAAAACACTTCCCATTCTATCAAAATTATATTTCTGTGCTATTTCATCTGTGTATTGCAATCTAGCCAAATTACACAGATGCCAATATGAGCAGATGCATGAAATGCCTTCATCCATGAAAACCACAAATACACTAAAATTACGCATTACAAGGTAAATATCTGCAGAGAGCATAAATCCATTGCAATTCAGAAGACATTTAGAAACCAAAAACTGAACGTTATCCTATTCCTATCCCATTCTTAACGCCCAATGCAGCAAAACCAGCTGAGAACCATTGCCTTAACTTGTCACCATAATGATGAAAGTGATGCTATACTGACTTGTCTCCAAAGTGCTGATGTGTGACATTTAGAGAATGTCACATTTTACTGTGCTTGATATTTCCATAAAGATGTCAATCATTTTCCCACCAGTCTTGAAAGCTCCCAAATGATAGAAATATACAGTGTGGCATATGCTCATATGCATCATGCTGAAGGCATTTAGATCTTATACCTCTCAGGGATCAGTGAACTGCATCATTCATCTCTCTGTTCACCCATTCAAAAATTGTGTATGGTTTTTAGGAGGCTTGAGTATTTTAGGATCTGTACTGTAATTGTTAAATGTAACACTATGGGCAGAATACATTTTGCGTTTGGGTAAACATATTCACATGCTGTTCATGTGCTAATTTTTCAGATCTCCCGTACGGTTGACAGTTCCCAATTCAAAACCAGCTGTCGGTCCTTTATGTTTTGATTCATTAAGACAACCTGGTGGAACAGGCATCTTGAATTTCAAAGGCAATTGTCTTGGCATAACCACTGTACATCAAGCTCTATTTTAATCTGTACTTCAGTACTGTGACTAACTTCTCCAATCTTCTGGTGACCTTATAATCGAGATTGTTTTCCTAGTCTTTCAATGATACTTCCACCTTGGCTTCACACTTCTAATCTCAGCATGAAATTGCTCATTTTTGCATCCCTGCTGAAGGTTCCTAAGTGGATACTTGCTTGCTTGTTTCTGCTGCCGATAAGGATGCTTTGCCTCCAGAACCATGAAGTGAAGTTAAGTGAACTTGGGAGTTGTAATTTTGAGCTTATTTTTTAGACTAAATGCTCATCTCTTCGGGTCCAATTTCAGGCAGCGCGTTTTCAAGGTACATACGCAGCAGGTCACCATGACTTTTATAGAACAAAACAGGGTTTTAAAGTATATGTGTGGGTGATTAGACGTTAGATGAAGTCCCTGTGTGAATCCAATCAAGAACATGCCTGAGTTATAAAAAATATATATTTTGCATAAAGATATCTAAGCATATTTCTGTGGTTTCACATTCTGATTACCATAATGTATTCTTAAGTTTTAATTTAGATTTATTTTAATATTTCCATTATTCCTACTGTAATTTATTTTGTTAAATTATATTTGAATCAGCACAAAATGAAAGACAATTAAACAAATATTTATATGAATATCTTATAACATACAGTGCTTTTTTTTTATTACCGCAATGAGAATATGGGAGGAAAAAAAATGGCTGAATGTTTCAAAAAGGCATTATTTTCTTCATGCAAAACGTCATTTATAAACAGTGTCAGGTAAGTTACTCTAAAAAAAGGAATTAGCCTAATTACTAATTACATATTCAACAGCGTAATTAGATTACTGTACTAATTATTGTCTAGTATTGCATCTCTAATTACTTTCTAAATCCCTTATCAACATCAACCAGTTGAACAATACAAGGATAGGCATGAAAATGTTCTTTTAATTCTGTCAAATAAATAATATAAATGCATAAATTATTCTTGAACTGACCAAAGTATTTAAAGGGAGAAGGTTACATTAAAAACATCAGACATTAAATTTTGATATTGATAGTATACACTATTGTCTTATATAGATTTTTTATACAGGATTTTAATACATCAGATGTAACTGTAATTACATTACAGAAAGATAAAGAGTAATTCCTTACTTTACTCCATTACAGTAATGAATTACTTAATGTATTACACCCAACACTGTTTGTATTTTAAAATAATTATTTTAAGATCCTAGCAATATTGATCAAAACTGAGAAGCTGTATGAACAGGCCTACTTTGATTGTGATTGTGGCTTATGCTGATCATTTAGGCAACAACACTATCAATGAACTGATAGCTCCATCACTTCCTGCAACAAAACAGGCCTAATAATAATAATAATAATAATAGCTCGAAATTTGCACTCAGAATTAAACTGCACGCCGCTCTTCCCGTGAATATAAGCCACCGATGTTTACACAGACATCACGTTTATTAGCAATCTTAAAACAACAGGCTAAACGGATGAGATAAAAGCCGAAGTGTATTAATAGACTGCAGTTGGCACATTTTTCTGAGCCTGCAGCGTTTTCCGAGGGAGAATACAGTGCTTGTTTTGTGTCAGGAGCCTGCAGACTGACAGATCGGAGGGAAGATACTAATATTATGCATGTGCATTACATGGGAAATGGATTGTGCAACAAGGTGAAGAGGGATTTGTTTCATGAGCTGTGAATAATCAAATCATAAAGATCAATGTGAATTAAAAAAGGGTTTCTGTATCAAGATTTCACATTAAAAAGTAATACTGTAAAATCTTTAGGGGGGTTTGGTGACTCATAACTGTAAACTGTCCAATAAAATGTGTTGAATTCTGAGGAATATTAAGTGGCTTCACATAAAAATATCAACCTGCATTGTCATATCTTGAGGAAGCCATTCAGAATATTGCGTATTATGTGTGTAAGGAGAGAAAACATTACAGATAATCCAACAATGCTGTTCAATCCTCCCTCCTGAGACTCACGCTCTTTGCATAAGATGCACAACCCTTGTTTTCACTTGGATCAAAAGCAATGTTTAAGTCAACATGATATCCAAACTGACTCTATTTACTTTCTTAACATTACTAAATCTAATATCGATAATAAAAAATTATCTGTTTTCAGTGCATATCATTTCAAAGAAAAAAAGTAGTATTTACACTATACCGTTCAGAAGTTTGGGGTTGGTAAGACTTTTTAATGTTTTTTTTAAAAGTTTCTTCTGCTCACCAGTAAAAACAGTAATATTGTGAAATGTTACTACAAACATTGTGAAATGTTACTACAATAACTGTTTTCTATTGGAATATATTTTAAAATGTAATTTATTCCTGTGATCAAAGCTGAACTTTCAGCATCATTACTCCAGTCTTCAGTGTCACATGATCCTTCAGAAATCATTCTAATATGATGATTTGCTGCTCAAGAAACATAATATCATTGTCAAGTCAAGTCACCTGTATTTATATAGCGCTTTTTACAATACAGAATGTTTCAAAGCAGCTTTACAGAGATAATAGGAAAATAATGTTGTAATATTGTTAAATATAAAATTAAATTTCCCCAACTAAGCAAGCCAAAAGCCAATGGCCCCAACACTGTTCTGGTATATATTTAATGGTCTGGTCTCTATGTGTGACAGATTGAGGAGGGGTTGAAAAATAAGAGGGCTTGATGACACAGTTGCTTTTTATAATAGATAATGTACAATACCATTCAAAAGTTTGGGGTTAGTGAGAAAAATGAACATCAGAAATGATTCACTTATCGAAACTGACAGTAAACACTTTTACATTGTTAAAAAAATAAATGATTCAAATACATGCAAATACATTCTTTTGAACTTTCTGTTCACTGTTCATACAATGTAAAAGTGTTTACTGTCAGTTTCGATAAGTGAATCATTTCTGATGTTCATTTTTCTCACTAACCCCAAACTTTTGAATGGTATTGTACATTATCTATTATAAAAAGCAACTGTGTCATCAAGCCCTCTTATTTTTCAACCCCTCCTCAATCTGTCACACATAGAGACCAGACCATTAAATATATACCAGAACAGTGTTGGGGTATTGTGTTACTCCCTAAAAAAGTAACGAATTGTGTTACTTAGTTACTTTTTATGGATGAGGATAAAATGTAAAGGTCCTTTCAAACTAAAAGTGAAATGAATAAGCCTCAGGCTGCAGGAAATGCAAATTTATGAACAGCTCAAACAAACCTTTCAGCAGTACTTCCATTCTGGATTACAGAAGAAAGTTCTACACTTTTACTTCAGCAATTAAAATAAAACACAAATGTGATGTTTAACTCAAATCATTTTACTTATTGGTATGGTTGAATTTTATCATCAAAGGTCAGCAGCAAAGTTAATAAAGTGAGATTAAATACATAAAGTATATTTGCATTATATTTAACTATAGCAGGTTTGCGTAATATTCTGAGTTTGCAAATGCACTGAGTTCTGCCCAGGAACCACAAATGTAGAAGGAAGAGACTGTCTGACCATAAAGATGACAAACCACCGTTCTTTTTGTTTATATGCTCTAATTAGGGGTGTTTTATCTGAAATAGCTCATATCACAATAATATAGACCAATCATTTAAACAATGTAAATTCACAGCAGTGCTGGTCCGTGAGTGCTTATACAGAAAACACGAAAGAAATCTACAGAAATGTGTGCAGGCATAATCTGGATTTTTTTTTTGTCTAAAAGTAGTGATTATTTCACAGAAACAAGCCTAGAAATAAGCAGTTCTTCTCATGGATATCTATTATACTTTCCAACAAATGTCTCAAACAATACACAGGAGTATCTTTCAAATGTTTGATGCACTAATCTGGAAATCTTTTGCCAATGCACTCATTGTATCAATGCTGAGTCGTCAACGTTTCTGTAGCTCTCGCTTCTCCTGACCTACTGACATAATGCAACCATTTCAGTTTCTCCTCCTCCATTTTCCTCCATCAGTTAAAGATGGCATATGCACATACAGTATGCCTGCGAACACACACACACACACACAGTGGACAGCAGAGGTGCAGAGCTTGAGGGACGGTTGAGCTCAGAGTTTAGAGGAGGTCTTCCCTTATTAGAGAAATCCATTGGCACAATCGCTTCATTACTGCCCTTATGGTCTCCTCTCTCTCTCTCTACACTCTTTAAGGAGTGAGAGAGGAAATTAAAGTGAGCAGAGAAGCATGGAGCAGAATCCATCTTGGATTAAAGGTGCATATTAAAAACAAACTGTGCGGCAGGTTGTGAAGGCTATTTATATCACACTGTGATGAGACTTCATCAGAGAAAGGAAGAATTTGCCTGAACCCTCGACCCAGTGGCTAATTAAACAGAAGGGTAATTCTCAGATTTGCAGTTCCTTCAGAGTTTTCTCTTTTAATTTTCTCTCTTCCATGGAACACAAATGATTTTTTTTTTCCTGAATGACTGGTATGTTTCCATTCAATAAAAGAGAATGCTGGATGACATAATAATGCGCTGTTGCTTTATATTCTCAGGGCCTATAATAGACTAAGTTCTTTTATTTTATTTCTGTGTATGCGCAGAATGTGTGTATTATAGAGAAATTTTCACATATGCTTGTTGAACTCCTGCATCTTGATAAGTAAAGATACATTTTGTTAAAGAGAACCTTTGCCTATCCATTCCTCATTCAACAGATGCTATTGAGCTCCAAAAATGGTAAAAATACATTACATTTCCATTCAAGTCGTTTGAAGTTTGGTGCTCATACTGTCAATTTTAAGTTCAACAGGCCTCGTCCTCATTTAATTTAATTGTATGAAAAGAGCAGCTAGGACAAAGTGCCTTTGTGTTTCACTGAAGAAATAAGGATTTTATGACATAAAAATTTGGGTGAACTACTACTGTAGAGCTAAAACACACATTACCCGGTTAAAGCCCAATATACTCATGGCAAAGTTCTGTTTTGTTCTATGCTTTGGGGTGAAAGGAAGTTCAAAATATGTGACCAGCAATATACCGTTAGCGAACATCCCGACGCTACCCACGCTGCTGAAAGCGACGTTTAAATGAATCTGTAAATATGTGTTGTGCGCTTTCCTTTCAACAACAAAAAAGAAAGTAGTAAAAAAGCAGCAGTTAAGAACTGCTGCAACTGATCATAGTGATGTGGACATGTTTGCCTGAGCTCCGCAATTCGATAGTCCAGTAATGTGATATCCCGTTTAGTTATATAGCATGTATACAATAGATTGTTGCAAAGCATGCAGTTTTACAGCATCAAACAGTTAAAAAAAACAGTGTCAGTGTCTATTTCAATTAGAATTACAACTTCAGTTTCTACCATAAAGTGACTCTCCACCAGTGAATTCATGTTTTTATTTGCTGACGTCTGACCTCGATTTCCACGTCAAAGAAGGCGGAGTCTCAGAGCCACACCTATCTATTACATCATCGCCACGGACCAATGGTAGTTCGATTGTGTTTACCAGCCAGAGCAAACTTTTCCGCTTTTTCGCTTTGGCAAACTGTTTAGAACTTTCTTTCTAAACAACATCACACCAGTTCGTTTTTTGATTTCGCTTGAAGTATGTCGGGGCTCTCAAACTACACAAAACCTACCAAAATGTGAAGTATTAAAGCACTCCATGTTGAACACTGTAGCTGTGAAAAGAACAGAAGTTGAAAAACTGAAACTTGAGGCAACCGACTTCAGGACTTTTTGTTGTACAAAAAATGTTGTATCAACTTAAAGTTGTTCTGTGCTTTCATCAAACATAATATAAGAAATTCTATAAACTTAATAGTAACAATAAATGTTCTTTACTAGTGGATACAAATTCAATATGCTTGCATTTTAAGTATAAGATATTATCAGTACATATTATCTAACCTGTGTATAATAATAATAATAAATGTGGTATCAAATATTGATATTTTTCAAGGTATTGCATCGAAGTTTCAGTAGCGTGCCAACACTACAGCACAGTATGCTAGTAATTCCTTTCAAACATAGCCAGCCTCCAAAATCCAAACAGCATTGAAGAAATCAAATTGCAGTATAATCAGCAAGCAAAAAGAGTCTTTCCTGCAGAGAGCTTTAAAAGGTCAAAATTCTCTCTCAGTTATCAATACGCCTGCAATTGTAGAACTTATTTAACTTGATTCGTTTATTCACAGCTAACAAGCTGTTCCACATGTTGCCCTCTTTCATAAGGGGGAACTTAAAAGTGCAGTTAAAAGTTTCTTGAAATTTCCCCTCTGAGAATGTCACAGTATTGTGAAGATATCACCATCTCTCCCAGCAGATCCTTGTCTATTTTTTTTTTCAGCAATTACCAACATTTGACATATAAAAGTCATTCTCCTGCTAGTAATAGAGACAATTATACAGATCCAAACCCTTTACGACCCCTCTGGGTGTGCATTTGCATACTGCCATCACAGTCGTCAAAAAGAAAATTGTTGCATGACCTACATGCTCATTTCACTCCGCAGGATTTTCCCATTTCCATGTTACCTGATAGGAGTATGAGTGAATATTGTGGGTGGGTGTGTAAACGCCGTGTCCACATACATGCAATCACCTCTGGGATCTGATTCAAATTGGTATAATGTAAAACAATAAACTAGTTACAAATTAGGTATGATTCCACATGCATTTTTCTTCCCAGACTCTTTTATTGTAAATCCTCTCCCTTTCATTCCCAGAGGAAAGTAAAAGAACTTTCTTACACATCTTTTTTCTTTCTTTCTTTTACATGTTATACGTGTCATGCTGTATAATACCTTAAAAGAACCATAGAAGTAGTCTGTGTGACTAGTGCGTTATATCAAGTCTTCTGAAACGAAACAACGCTTCAATCATATGGCTCCATTTTTTGAGTTTTAGAGGGGAAGATTATAAATCTTTTCCTTGCATATGCTATCATTTGGCTTCAAAAGACTTGGAATATAGCACATGAAAGTAAATGAAAAAGTAAATGAAGAGCAATAGCATGAAAGAGCCATATTTACCAATTTAATGGTGTCAAGTTTGTCCATTATGAACTCTCGTTGTGCAGCAAAGAACTGCATGAAGATTCTTCAAAATATCTTTTGGATTCCATCCAGACAGCAACATAGTGTCAGCCCAATCTGACATGTGGATTCAACACGTACCAGATGAGGGCCGGATCTGGGCCGACACTATGTTGCTGAGCATGGACAATCAAAGCATGCATGAAAGCACATTTAAATTTTTTCCTTAGGAATTGAAACGTGTGATGCATGTCAACAGATAAAATGACTAACAATTACATACATAACAAAAATTCTATAAGACTCTTGAGCTATGAAAGATAAGCCTCCACCTTTCTTTTTTTTTTTGGTCTCTCTACTGTTCGATTCACTTCATCCATCTGCCATATAATATGAAATGTGTTCAAACCTTGCCAAGTGTTGATGTTGACATTTTTATTTGTCATCATAAGAATTTATGTGGCCCATCAGTTAATTTGCTTCACCGCATGACTCATGATTCTATTGTACAGGCGGAGGTAGAGTGGCCATCAAGATTTATATGTGCACACGTTTATGTGTCACAGTGTTTGGCTCGCTTCTCTTGGAGCTGCTGTCCTCTGTTCACAAGGGCTGATAAATCAAGGGCAAGTTTGCATACAAACACATGCACATGTTAACACGCATGGGTGCAGACGTGTGTGGAAAGGGCAGTTAGGCTACAGAGGTGCATTTATAACAATCCAGAGCTGGCATAATGATAATAATTGCTATTTTGTATAGAAATGAGTACCTCTGATGGACAGGCTCATTTAGAGTCTCTGAGGAAGACTAATCAATGATAAGGTAAGCGCTATCCATTCTCCGTCTGGAAACCTCTATTGCAGGACTGATGAGGTGCAAATTAAAAAGCCATTAGTGAAGCATCTCCCACCACGGTGTACAGAGTCCCTGGATAAGTCGTTATCTCTAAGGTCTGAGTGATTTATAACAATCAAAGAAATCTCAAAACTCAAGATAAGCAGTAAACACACATATCCTGACACACTCCAGTGGTGCTTATATGAGCAATAAGAGTTTGAATTTGGCTCATATAGATAGATAGACAGACAGACAGACAGACAGGCAGACAATATCAATTATTGGCATCTAACCAATCAAACTCTCTAGTCAGATTGCTGAATTATGCTGGTTGCATAGCACTCCTGCATCCTTAAACAAAACCATGGAATGTAATAAAAAGACCCAATATGTCATCAGATAGTAGTAAACATGGTCTATGCTAATAATTTGTGCTAATACAGCCTTTATAATAGTTCTCTCTAAATAAAAAAGGTCAGACTCACCGTAACACTTACTGGATGTTCATTCGACAATGCCAGTTATGAAGAGAGTTTTTATGTAAAATGTTTTGTAAAAATTTCATTAAAAAATGTGAACTTTTGACTTCCCTAAGTTGTTTTGATCATGTCACCATATTATGCATGAATGTTTCCTGCACATAACTGTTTTTTAATTTGCCTTTTTTTTTCAATATAATAACATTAGAAACAAAGTCATGCTCTTGCTTGCTATATCACCATTTTCAGCTCAGGATAAACATGGATGCTTAATCCCACTCGCTCAACTTTGTGAGACATGAAAGATGATTTATTCATAAGCTCAATAATTACAACTCTGTTGAGCCCTGCGATTGAGAGATTAGACCCCTACTGTTTTTGTATCTTCACACAGAATGAATATCATATATTAAACTGCAAAATATGCAGCATGTAAACTCCTCCGTTTGGCACATGATTACACAAAAAGATTGTTGGCTGGATGAAAGGACATTGTAGGGAAAAAACTGCACTTTTCTGAGCAGACGTGGAACCACTGTAAATGATCTGCATGCATGCGGTAACTCAGTGCAACATGACCAAGCATGCATGGCTTCTTCACCAGAAGGGTGATTTTAATGCTTAATTATTATTTTAAACATGAAGAGCTGTTCGCCACACAGCAGAGGTTACTCTCTATTTGAAGATGAGCGGATGTGAAACATGTTTATGTGAATTAAGTGAACCGTTCAGCTCGCGAACATGCCATTTAGAAGTTAATTGGAAAAAGGCATGCTTTTTAAAAATGTTCCTGGCTGCATAAAGAAAGATACCAAATATATAGTTGTGACAGTTAATTGATTCCTCAATGAGAGTCTAAGACTGCATAGCTCGATTAAAAGCAAAGGATTGTTTGCACAAGAAACATCATCTTGGGAACGCTATCAAATTAAACACATTTGAAAGCTAATTTGTCAGGCTGCATTGAGTCTGGGTGTAAACAACATGCTTAGTGCATTCCAATTGTGCTGGAAAAGTGCCCATTACAATGCTATATTTGTTGTGTAAACCTAATTCCTTCTTGGTTGCTTTCACAGAATGCATACACGTATCCCAGGCCGCTACCGGGGACCTGGATGGGAGACATCCCCACAATTCACTGAGGGGGCCCTTGAGAAAATACACCACTGCCCATTATGATTTGCAGTGGCTCAGATAAAGCCTTTCCTGGATTTTGCTTCAGCGCTGAGAATTTTCCAATACAAAAGGAGCGGAATCTGAAAAGAATTAGGCTGGAGGGGCGGCACACATCCTCAAACACTCATCTGGGGCCCTTTCAAGAGTGGAGCAAGTGGATACGGCATCAATTTGACACCCCGTCCTCGAGTCAAACCGGTTTGGTAGTCACTTCGACCAACAATAAACGTCCCCCACAATGGGGCTGGCAAGCACGCAAGGCAAATCTATCCGTAATGAACCAGCAAAATGTTTCTCAACGCTGCCATTGTTGCTGTATGATAGCTACTGCCTGCTCTCCCCACGGAATCGACACCTACCGTCCGACTTCCTCCAAACTCCCGTCCTGTTCATCCCTTTGTGTTGTGTAGTGACGTATTCATGCCGATCCATTTGAAACATCTCTCTTGATCAGTGAACGGTAATTGCTCAATTGAGTGAACAACAAAACAGAAGATGATGTTGACTGCTGTGAAAACATAATGAAAAAAGCCTGTTTGTAAGGACTGTAACCTCACCGCGAGTTCCCACTGTGATTTGATTTCATCCCTGGCTGAACGTGGACTCACCACAAGAGAGTTGAATTGTGGGTATAGTTTGTGTGTTGTGGATGTGCTTTGTTTTCTGTTTAAATCTGGAATTCCATGCTTTCCCTGGATTTTTGCTTAGGAGTCCTTTCTCTTTGTTCAGACCGAAAAGTTTACAGACTATTTTTGTATGAGCACCATTTCATCCTTACGCGAGTAATCAAAGAGAGATCGACTTTAAAAACTCTGAGATACTGTACCTTCACATTTTTTAAACACTTGCATCTGGATGCCTTCTTGTCGCCCAAAATCCAAAGCCACTGATCAACCCATCAACAAACTGGACATTTTCTACAACAACATGTACTGTCATTATTTTGTGCTGCAAACTTGGCATAGCATAAAACTGGTTTTAAACTGATGGGACGCAGATCTGTTCTGATTAGGGTCGTAGACAATAAATAATAAAATGCAGCTAACAAATTAATCATGCATAGTCAAGAGAGCAAAATAAATGTGTGCACAGTATTGTGGCACAAATCCATCTACTAGACTAAATATGAAGCCAAAATGGAGAGGGTACATGAAAAACCATGAACAAAACTACTGAACATAAAGAAAATGTGACCTAGGCTTAAATACGGGTTCACAGGGTCTGCATTGACCCCAATGTGTTTTATATGATGAATTATTTGTCTGGTGGCAGCATCGTTAGCTTTTGTCATGGTAATAATTTAGCATACTGTCAGGCCTTAGCATTTCTTGGAAATATTACTACATTTTAAAGTTTGAATTTAAGGACATTTTTTACTTTTTGTACGATTTAGATATCACTTCGGGTCACCACTTGATTTTCAATCCGGGTCCTGTTGAGAACCACTGACACAAATCCACACTACAACCATCTACATTCATCGCATTAGTATTTCCCTTCTCTGCACTATGAGGAGATATACAGGACCAATTCAGAACGATTTCTGAAGGATCATGTGACAAATTTTGCAGACCCCAAACTATTAAATGCTAGTGTATTAGCTGAAAAAAGCCACATGTAACAAGTGTGTCTGTGCAACAGGAGGGAAAAAACACATGCATATTAAATGTAGCTAAGTGTAACCAGTACATCAATGAATAAATGGAAATGGACTGGAAGGATTATGCACATATGCACATCCATCTGTCCCCTTAATTGTTGTATAATCATTATAATTACATGCATCATAACTGGTTAACATATATGCAGCTGCATCTTTAGCAAGTAACTTGCTGAATGAGAATGAAACCTGCCAAAGCAAAACAAACGGTTATTGTTATCGGTTAAGGTTATTGGCTAAAGATAGCTGGATTTGAGTTAGAGAAAATGTGATGCTTGCATATGCAAAACTGCCCAGCAAGGGCATTGCTATGCAGTTGCTAAGGTATACTAAAAGGTTCAAGTGCATTGCTATGGTGTTCTGGGTTATTGTCATAAAAGGCCTACATGCAAGTCTTTATGATTTTCTGATCTCTAGATTGAAGGCTTGGGTCCTTCTATTTCTGTGGGAATGTTTTGCCAAACAGAAACCATAAGTCAGATCACTTCGAAAAGTGATAGAACATCTCTCCTCAACAAGCTGCATGATTTGTGGCATCACGTCCGAAGCACAAATGCTGCGGATGAATGGATGAGACATGCACTAAAACGGCTCTTAATTCTGAGCAATAGTGATAGTTATGTTTGCCTATGCAAACTCCACTGAGAACATATGTAAAGCAAACCCCTAAAAGGTGTGCTATCATGTGTCCTTTAGTGAGAAATGCCCACCCTAAAAGTCTTGTGTTATCAGATCCTCTTAGGGAGAACTGCGTCTCCCAAGAACACACAATCTATCAATGTCACTGGCAGGATGGTCTGAAGGTGGGGGTTTCTGTGCAGTTTACTAACATTCCACATCCCCTTGAAGAATAAGCCAAATCATTTAAAGATCTCAGAAAAGGAGAATGGTTCACCCCTGATTTATTGATTCTTCAGAAATCCTCAAGTCAGTAATAAAAAAAAAAACAGGTGCTTAAATCATGCATCTCGATCTAAAGCGCGATATAGTGTCTTCATACCTCCCACGAAAGAACTGGTCTCCTTTTTGGTCAGATTAAATATCTTTCAGTTCTGTGTGGCTTTTCACATGTTGATTGATCAATACGAATGCATATTTCTGCTACTCATCCACTTCTCAGAAAGAACAATGACCTTAGGTTTCTAAAGCAAAACTGGGCAGTTAATGCAATTTGGTTCTCTAAGAGGCATCTTTTATATTAACATGTTCAAGGTTCTGTACCATTATGACTGATTTAAAGACAGACAGTGAATATTTGTATTTAGAGCTCATGTGTAAACAGGGTCATGGACAAATTGCCTAGCTTTGCTCTCTCAAGTAACCCTCACATTTTATTAATTTAAGGACATATGTGTTTTGTGTGAAAATGAGGATTTTCAAAGCATTGTTATTGTTTAGGTTCTTTTTTATACAGAACCGCTGTGGTGTTATATTCTATGGATTTGTCTTTATATACTGTAATTCGAAATCCAAAGTCATCAGAAAACTCCATTTGTTGATGTTTTGAATTTCAATGTAGCCTTTGTAAGTGACTCTTAACCCAAAATTGTATCTATTGCTAATTTATTCGGAGGTCCAAAAGTTCACAATGAAAAGCTGGGATTATTTTCCCCATTAAAACCTGGAAAAAAGAGAGAGAAGCTATTCAGTACATCCCATCTTAATTTCTTGTTTCAATAGGAATTAAGTCACAGGAAACAAAACATACTCGTCCATTACTTTCAACAGGTCACCTATTTCCAGGTCATTAATGCAAGAGAATGACATTGACCTTAAATCCATGTTAATATGACATATCACCATATATCAGCAATTTGTCATGCTGATAATGTCATTTGCAATAAAGAACATTTACCAAATTAAACTAAAAATGCAAAATAGAAAAATCTCTTTGTAGTGTTAGATTTTGGATCCCAATGAAAAGTAAGCCAGTACCAGCCACTATGGACATTAAAACCAGGAGACATATGGGTTGGTTGGAGGTTAACTGCACTGACAATCTGAATCTGTGCTTGTGAGTGTTTGTGCGAAGGATAAACTGCTCCTCCTCTACTGTAATACCAGAAACATCATGCATGAGTTCAAGGAAAACAGTCACGCATATCATATGCAACACTCACAGGATCACGTTGACAGTAGAGACATTTGAGAGCGAGTTCAAGGAATGTTTCTGGGTTCAAGACAAGTTCAAGTCTATCGATAGCTTCTGTGACATGATCTGAACCACAGAAAGACATTGATTTGTACAATGATTAAATTTAACCAGATCAAAATTGTAAGATATCAAGCTGGATCCTTCAAATAGGAACTGCTGCTCCAAAATCTGATTTGTGCACTTTGTATTCAAGTTCCTCTGATGCTTTTGGTTGGTGCATTATTGTCGTGGCTTCAGAGAGGACTTTGAATGTTGGGATATTGCACACATACCAGTCTATACCTCGTATGGATTGACTTTTTATTTATTTTTTCCTTCAGTTTTCATTTTTGGAGCTCAATAGCACCAGTTCTCATTCACTCGTGGGAAAATTTAAATCTACATTCTTTTAATTTCCTTTTATGTTCCAAAGGAAGAATAAACAGGTTTATGACAAACTCGAGGTTCTTATTTTGTAAGTCATCTTAGTGACAAAATCAGACGTCTTTCCACTTCCGTCCAATGTTTTCTTTCATAACATATTCTTGGAAAGCAAGATAGCCAAAACAGAATGAATTTTGTTCCCTGGAAAAGTGTCATTTGTGTATAGGGAGCAGCAGTATTGACCTTGGTTAACAACACGAGACCAGTTTAATGGTTTACATTGATGCACTTACAGTGGAAATCATTCTGAAGGTTTGAGGAGTTTTATATTGGATATGACTTTGTACAGAAAAGGCCAGTACGTATTTTTAAATCACCCTCTCTCTCATTAACACAACATACATACAGTGGGTAACACATTATGTTTAAGTCTTGTCATCATACTTTTAAAAAATGGTGTACTTTAAAGTTTATCCTTGTTTAGTGTCCAGTGTAAGTGCATTAAGGTAAATGCACCTTGTGCTTGTTTTTACAAACTCTGAAGTTTGAAATTGAAAAGATTTTCTCTGATAATCAACAGCATGTCACAGATGTTATCCATATAACTTTACTTATTGGACCTAGAACATTCCTTCATTAAGAACCCATTGTAAAGATACATCGAGCACACTGTGACAAACTCTGCTTTTGTACGTTCACCATTCTCTGTGATCTTAGTCCGCACCTGGCTGTGCCTTGCAGTGTGTGCATTTCATACAAATATCACACAAAAAAAAACATAATGCTTGCCATGTTCATGTGTACAGACTTAACTCCTGGACCAGAGGTAAAAGATATGTTGATATTTGTATTTTTATCTGTATCCTTGGTATGTATGTTGGTCTCTTTCTTTAGAAAAATAAAAGTAATACTTTTCCTGAAAGACTGTGATTTGTCAATGTTACAAATATGAGCATGCTGACTTAAATGTTGCAGGTTTGAATCCTGCAGGTCAATAACATTTCACTTATTTAAAATTGTGCTTATATAAAACAAATAATCATTTAAATTATGTCATTCCAAAAGGCCGTTTCTCGTGAAATTTATCATGAGCATATGTTTTAGCTATTGTCATCCAATTTTTGCCCCCCAGATTTCTTAAAATGCACATATTCTGTTTGTAGATCTGGGGAATGAAGTGTACTTACACACACAAAATTGGAATGTATGTAATTGATTTGAAAATATATGATTAATAATAATAATTTCAATTTCAATAAATTACGGACGGACGGACGGAAATAAAAAAAATTCTGCTAAAGGACTACATTATAAAGGAATTGGGAATTGATAATCAATGCACTGTCCCTGAAATGCTGTATTTATATGTAGGCCTAATATAAAAGTTTAATCAGAATGACTGGCAGTGGCATCCAATCAGTCCCATTCTGTATTTCATAATAGCATAGGAAAGAAAAAATTGTTTCTTCATTCTCCCTCTGAAGGGGTGAGATCTCTCTCTCTCTCTCTCTTTCTGCTGTGATCCCGTCAGTTCCTCCTCTGACGGTGAGGCTGGAGTTACGGGTGCAATGGTGTGTAAATAATGGATTGCCAAGCTGTCGTTGTCACTGGCTCGCATCCTTAAGAGAGGACACTAATGCGCTTTTAATTACAAGTGTCATTATACAGACATATGAGTGACACAGTTGCAGTCATTCCAACACCTTCCTCTTAATCTGCAAGGCTTGCGGTTTAGTTTCTTAGTGGATTAAGCAGTAATGAAGTCGTGCACTGCGCTGCTTTCTGCTGCGTGTGAATGTTCTCGCAACATGCACTTAAAGATGGCGCCGCAGATGGCTGCCTCGGTGTGGAGCTCTCCAGCTATTGTGTTGTTTTTGTTCGTTTGTCCTGTGTTTAGTCACTATTTTCCTATCAGTTTCACCAAAGACGAACTACTGGACATTAGGAAACCAGAGGTGGGACCAAGTCATTGTTTTGCAAGTCACAAGTAAGTCTCGAGTCTTTGCATTCAAGTCCCAAGTCAAGTCCCGAGTCAAGACAGACAAGTCCAAGTCAAGTTGCAAGTCCTCGAGTTTAAGCTTCAAGTCTTAAACAAGTCATTAGTGCTTTTTGCACAAATTAGTGTCTCAGTTTTAATTACTATAGAAAAATTAAATGTATATAATTTATATCAGGAAGGCTTTTAAAATATGTTCATGACTTGTTTAATTTCATATTTATTGCGATAAAATTTTCACTAAGGGCACCCATCTATCTCAGTTCAATTTAGGGATTTTTCTTGCGTGTGACAAAAAAAGGAAAAGGCAGTGAAAAAAAATATTTTATTGGTAACCCAGTAACAAAGGCAAAATCATTTAATAGAAATAACTGCTACACATTTTGTATGTGTGTGAGAGAGAATGTGGCAATGCAGATTTAAAAATAAAAGTAACTGTTCATTGGGAAAATTAATCGTGATTTGCTAGACATTAAGTTTAAAATATTGAGTCCCTGGTTAAATTATTTTGTTAACGCGACAGTAGAACATTCCTATTTCCACGGCGACGTATCAAGCGTCACGTGACACTTTTTGGGGCTACGTGCCTGTCATTTAGCCTACAAAACATAAATCCATCCATTTCTCCCGAAAGACATGAAAGTGAGTGGCTGGTGAACAAGGAGAAGACTTTATAGTTACCTATAGGCTAAAATGTGCGTTTGTTGTGAAAAAAAAAAAAAACATGTCTCAAAATTATATTTGAAAGGTTTAGTAGCCTATTTATTTCCGCTAACTTAGACATCAGTTTGTTTGCTTTTTCTCAAATTATAAATGATTCGCTTGTACTTGTGTATTTAAATGCCTGAAAAAGAAAAGAAAAAAACAATATTTGGTTGAAAACTGTCTGAACGTGTGATAAATGACAACTGACAAGCGCTGCTGAACGCACTCTATCACGCGCTCTCTGCCTCAGTGCCAAACGTGCGAAAGCAGCGCTAATCAGCGCTGTGATCATGCGTCAATGATACAGTGCTATACTACAGTGATTATTACAACTCTGATCTGTGGTTTTAGAAGGTAGGTCAAGTCTTTCCAAGTCACAGGGCTCAAGTCCGAGTCAAGTCGCGAGTCATTGTTGTCTAAGTCTAAGTCGAGTCGCAAGTCATCTTTGATTATGTCAAGTCGAGTCGCAAGTCATCAAATTTGGGACTCGAGTCCAAGTCAAGTCCAAGTCATGCGATTCGAGTCCAAAACCCTGTAGGAAACACACACCAGAAAACTTCTATACAGTTTTTGATTATTCAGACGTTTTGCTGGATAATCTCGTCGGAGGGGCAGCGGTGTTGTTCAAACGCGCGGTCAGACGCAAACGCGGGAAGCGTGCAGGCGCGCTGGTTAAACTCCGCGAGCGCGGCCTGCACACTGCACTCCCTAGCATTCATCTTGTGAACCTCCGATCCCTTCCTAACAAAATGGACGAGCTACTTCTCCTCACAAGGATTAACAAGGATTTTTCTAACTCTGCTGCTCTGTGCTTCACTGAAACCTGGCTGAGTGAAGCCATACCGGACAACGCAATACATCTGCCGGGCTTCCAGCTGTTCCGAGCGGATCTCATCTCATTGATTACACTGATTGGACTGTTTTTGAAGCTGCTACCACCGATCTGGATGAGCTCACAGATACTGTAACATCATATATAAGTTTCTGTGAGGATACATGCATTCCTACCAGGACATTCTTATCATTCACTAATGATAAACCATGGTTTACTGGGAAACTCAAACAACTCTGTCATGCCAAAGAGGATGCTTACAGAAGTGGGGATAAAATCTTGTATAACCAGGCCAGAAACAGACTGACAAAGGAGATCAGAGTTGCTAAAAGGAACTACTCTGAAAAACTGAAAAAACAGTTTTCATCCAACGACCCATTATCAGTCTGGAATGGCCTGAGGAACATCACCAACTACAAGTCACCATCCCCCCAAATCTGTGGACAATCAACACATGGCTGACGATTTAAATTCATTTTATTGCAGGTTTGAAAAGCCGTCATTCACACCACACACCGGCTCTAACCTGCACTTCACACATTCACCATCACCTCCTGCACTCCCACTCCCCCCTCCTGCCATTCAACCTGAGCTTAAGGTCTGTGTGGAGGACGTGAGCCGAGTCTTCAAAAAACAGAAGACTAGGAAAGCCTCAGGCCCAGACGGCATCTCATCTGCTTGTTTAAAAGCCTGTGCTGACTAACTGGCCCCGGTCTTCACACAGATCTTCAATAGATCATTGGAGCAGTGTGAAGTTCCCTGCTGCTTCAAACGCTCCACTATCATTCCTGTCCCCAAAAAAACCAAAATCACTGGACTTAATGACTACAGACCTGTCGCTCTCACGTCTGTGGTCATGAAGTCGTTTGAAAGACTGGTGTTGGCCCACCTGAAGGACATCACTGGACCCCTGCTGGATCCCTTTCAGTTTGCTTACAGAGCAAACAGGTCTGTGGATGATGCAGTCAACATGGGACTGCATTATATCCTGCAACATCTCGACAGACCTGGGACTTATGCAAGGATCCTCTTTGTGGACTTCAGTTCGGCCTTCAATACCATCATGCCTGATCTTCTCACAGCCAAACTGACCCAGCTCTCCATACCATCCTCGATCTGTCAGTGGATCTCCAGCTTCCTGACGGACTGGCAGCAGCGAGTGAGACTGGGGAAACACACATCCAGGACTCTCACCACCAGCACTGGCGCCCCTCAAGGGTGCGTTCTCTCCCCACTGCTCTTCTCCCTGTACACTAATGACTGCACTTCTAAAGACCCCTCTGTCAAGCTCCTGAAATTTGCCAACGACACCACTGTCATCGGTCTCATCCGAAACTGAGACGAGTCTGCTTACAGACTGGAGGTTGAACAGCTGGCTGTCTGGTGCAGTTACAACAACCTTGAGCTGAACACGCTCAAAACAGTGGAGATGATCGTGGACTTCAGGAGGAACAGCCCAGCACTCCCCCCACTCACCATCATGAACAGCACTGTGGAAGCAGTGGAGTCATTCAGGTTCCTGGGCACTACCATCTCTCAGGACCTGAAGTGGGACAATCACATTGACTCCATTGTAAAAAAAGCCCAGCAGAGATTGTACTTCCTTCGCCAGCTGAGGAAGTTCAACTTGCCACAGGAGCTGCTGATTCAGTTCTACTCAGCCGTCATTGAGTCTGTCTTATGAACTTCCATCACTGTCTGGTTTGGTTCAGCTACCAAATCAGACATCAGGAGACTACAACGGACAGTCCGGACTGCGGAGAGGATCATTGGTGCCCCCCTGCCAACCCTCCAGGACCTGTACTCTTCCAGAGTGAGGAAGAGAGCAGGTAAAATCATCACAGACTCCACTCACCCTGGACACCTCCTGTTTGAACTGTTACCGTCAAGACGGAGACTCAGATCACTGGCCACAAGAACATCTCGGTACAGGAACAGTTTCTTCCCACAGGCCATTTCCCTCCTGAACAGTTAACACTCCTCCCAAGGCATATGCCTTAAGTGCAATACTCCCACTGTTTAGTGCAATATCCTACAACTCAGGTGATACTTATATTTCGATTTATTTATTATAATATTCAAAACACTGTAAATATGTTCATAATCTGGAAATCTGGAAATGTCTATTCTGAATAAACCTAACTGTGATACTTTTATTCTCATATATTTATATTTTTATTCTTTATTATTATAATTTGTAGTATTATGTTTCATGTTTCTTGTTGTATTTGTATATGTCCACTGGAAGCCTCAGCACCAAAACAAATTCCTTGTGTGTGTGTTACGTTCCTGTATTGTGTGTGTGTGTTCTTTTGTGTTTATCTTCCCGCTCTCTCGGTTACTTTCGCTTAGGCAGGTACCCTGATTGGCCAAGTGACCTGTCAATCATTGTTAGCACTGACGTCATCACTTCTCGCTGTCGCCAATGGGAATAGGCCACCTAGGGAATAAGAGGGCACGCCAGATATCTCCATCCAGGCTCAGCTCGCGGAGACTCAGGCCACGCAGCTTTCTGTTTGCGATTTCGTATACCCTGTTAAGACTATTGTCCCTGTTCGATCTGTGTGCAAATTAATTAATGTATGAGTGAATTCTTCCTGTGTTTGTTCCTCTGGTTTTATGTAACTGCTATACAGCAGATCGCTGAAAGTTACTAGTGCGGAGAGAGAGATAGACAGGTAAGCATGTCACGTGACATACACTGCAACACGTAGGGGTTTTCGTTCTGTCTAAATACAGTAGGTTAGGGGTGAGTGCCATTCCCTGTATTTTTGTTTTCTGATAGTTAGCGGAGATTAGGTAGGGCGTCTTGGACGCTGAAGATTATTGTTTTCTTCTTTATTTTCTCAGTTAGGATTAGAGGTTATTTAACAGCTAGAATTCATTTGGTTTTGTTACTTTCTTTTCTTTGGCGCCGTCTACATCTATCTTTTTCTCTTTTTGATGATCCACTTATCTTACAGAAAATCTGTATCCCTTATGTATATATCTATTAATCTATGTTTGTCATAGATTGGTTCACTTCACTTTTGCCATTGACCTTGTTATATTGAATAAAGGTGTTGGCTTTTTGCACAGTAAGTTGGATTCTTGGGTCTTTTGTACAAATCATGGCTTATATATGTCCCTCTTTAATGTCGCATTTAAATGTTGGACTCCCGAACCCCTTGGCTAATTCGGCGGTCGTAACAATTGGGGGCTCGTCCTATTTTTTTCTTACTTAAAACATCCATCACAAGACATTGAGAGGAATATGTATGGACTGTGGTTGTATTGGTAGCAAATTGATTTGTGCGAAGACTTCGTATTTTCCAGGGTAGTCTGATGCGTGGTATTTTGTTGACTGTGGTTTGGTTCGTAACGTTAATAATGGTTTTGTTTAATCTACAATCGTTTGTTGAGCATCCTTCCTTAGAGCAGTTTGATCATTGTCGAAAAGATGACTTACTGAAGATTGCGGACCACTATAAAATTTATGTGGGGAGGCAAGCTCTCAAGAAAAATATTAAGAGTGTTATATTCGAGAGGTTGGTTGAGATCAACATTTTTTCGAGACCTGGTGTAAATATTCGAGAGACCGGGCCACTTGTTACTGGCGCGCGGGTTTCTAGTGAGGGGGTATCGGACGAAGAGCGGAGCAAGACAGTTGCCGAGGTTGATGTCGGGGCTGATACTAAGGCCGTCTTGCCGCCTTTTGATCCGTCCTCCCCTGCTTCTGTTGGGTCTGGGAACGGGCGCTTGAGGGTCCGTCTGGCTCGTTTACAGTATGAGGCACAAGAAAGGGCCCAGGCGCGTCAGGCTGAGTTGGACTTGAGGCTCGAAATGCACAGGCTCGAGGTAGAAGCTGAGAAGGAGGTGAAGCTGCGACAGCTGGAGCTAGAGGCACAGAAGGTGGCCTCTGGGTCGGCTGTACGGTCACCCCGTGCTGAGGCTTCTGTGGCGGTATCTCTGGGAGATCATTCTCCAACCTTCGATGTTAGCAAACATATTGCTCTAGTTCCTCCATTTAGGGAAACGGAGGTGGATACGTATTTCAGCGCATTTGAGCGTATCGCATCTTCCCTCCGTTGGCCTAAAGATGTGTGGTCCCTTTTGCTTCAATGCAAATTAATTGGTAAGGCTCAGGAGGTCTGCTCAACTCTGTCGTTAGAGGAAAGGTTACAATACGATACAGTGAAGTCTGCTATTCTCCGTGCATATGAGCTGGTTCCGGAAGCTTATAGGCAGCGATTTAGAAATCATCAGAAACTTGCCAGTCAGACTTTTGTGGAATTTGCTCGCGAAAAGGGAAATCTTTTTGATAAATGGTGTAACGCGAGTAAATTTACAGATTTTAATTCGTTACGAGAGTTGCTTTTGTTAGAAGAATTTAAAAATTGTTTGCCAGAACGTGTTGTTGTATACTTGAACGAACAAAAAGTAATTTCTTTGTCGCAAGCAGCGGTGCTTGCAGATGAATTTGTGCTTACGCACAAAACGGTGTTCAGTTCAGCTCGTCCTGAGAAAAATTCTTCGGTTCAGTCTACTCATCCTCAGCCATCTCGTGCGAAATCTCCTTCCCCGCGTCCTAAAGAGGTAAGGGAATGTTTTACTGTCACAAGCAGGGGCATGTAATTGCAGATTGTTTCACGCTGAAGCGCAAGCAGCAGCAACAACCGTCTAAAAGTGTGGGGTTTGTTAATTCTGTTATTGAGAATACTGATGATATTTCTGGTATGGGCTGTGTTGATTCTGGTTTTAGTCCGTTTGTGCTTAAAGGATTAATTTCATTGACTGGAAAACCTGAAGATCAACATGAGATTTAGATGTTGCGCGATACAGGCGCAGCGCACTCATTTGTGGTAGAAGATACTCTACCTGTGTCTGAACAGTCATTTTGTGGCTCGAGTATTTTAGTTCAGGGAATCGAAATGGGTTTCGTAAAAGCACCGTTACATCGCGTACATTTAAAAAGTGACCTTGTAACTGGTTTCGTGTCGGTTGGAGTACGTCCTTCTCTCCCCATTAAAGGTGTTTCTTTTATTCTTGGTAATGATTTGGCCGGGGGTAAAGTGATGCCTGTGTTGGAATTTATGGATCAGCCGAACTTAATTTCTTGTGATGAGTTGTCAGTGAATTATCCTGATACCTTTCCTGCGTGCGTTGTGACGCGCGCTCAGTCAAAGAGAGTGGATGATGTCGTTGACTTATCCAAATCGTTTATGGTTCCTGTATCTGCTGAAAAGGTGTTACCGTCGGAAGATACAAACTTTTCTAAGGCACACATTAACTCGGACATTTTGAGGTTAGACAGTAATACTTTGAATTTGCCTATGTCTCGTGAACGGATTATTGTTGCGCAAAAGGAGGATAAATCTTTGGCCAAATGTTTTGCCTCAGTTGTCTCTCCAGACCAGATCAGTCAGGAGAAGGTAATCTATTTTGTGGAAGATAATTTGTTGATGCGTAAATGGTGTCCAAATACTGAAAAGGATGGTGAATGGAATGTAGTGTGCCAGATTGTTATCCCATCTCGTTATCGTCAACACGTGTTGTGTTTGGCGCATGATCATGTGTTTCCAGGTCATCTGGGTATCACAAAGACTTATAATAGGATTCTGAAACATTTCTTTTGGCCTGGATTAAAGCGGGATGCTGTGCAATTCTGTCACACTTGTGATACTTGCCAGTGCATGGGGAAACCCAATCAAGTAATTCCCCCTGCTACGCTCTGTCCTATTCCGATTATTGGAGAACCTTTTGAACATGTGATTATCGATTGTGTTGGACCATTACCTAAATCAAAGTCGGGTAATTTATTCCTGTTAACGATAATGTGCACAGCTACTCGATTTCCAGAGGCAATACCAATTCGAAAAATTATTGCTTCCGTTATCATCAAAGCACTGATTAAGTTCTTCTCTACGTTTGGTTTACCGAGAATCATACAAACAGATCAGGGGACAAACTTTATGTCTAAGATTTTTAATCAGGTCTTGCAATCACTTTCAATTACTCATCGTGTGGCAAGTGCATACCATCCGGAGAGTCAGGGTTCACTTGAGCGATTCCATCAGACGCTTAAGTCAATGTTGGGGAAATACTGCAAGGACACTGGGAAAGATTGGGATGAGGGAGTTCCGTTGATGTTGTTTGCGGTTCGTGAGACTGTCCAGGAGTCTCTTGGATTCAGTCCTGCGGAGCTCGTCTTTGGACATAATGTTAGGGGTCCACTTAAGCTCCTAAAAGAAAACCTATTGGGAATTGATGTAAGTCCTAAGACTAATGTGCTGAATTACGTCAGTCGTTTCAGAGAGCGTTTGCATAATGCGTGGGCACAGGCGAAGGAGTCACTTACAGCCGCACAAAAAGTTATGAAGCGTCGATATGACACCAAAGCCGTTCCTCGTTCTTTTAATGCCGGTGACCAAGTGCTGGTATTACTGCCCACTTTAGGATCAGCTTTGTCTGCCCGTTTTTCAGGTCCCTATGTAGTGCAACAGAAATTGAGTGAGACAGACTATGCAGTTTCTACTCCTGATAGGAAACGAAAATCACGGGTCTGTCATATTAATAGGTTGAAAGCATATCATTGTAGGCAGAGATCTTCGGAGAAAACTGAGGAAAAACCGGTACCTGTGGCTTCGTCTGTTGCAGTAGTCGGCGAGGTTTCATCTTCAGTAGGAACAGGGGCGGATGAAGATGATCTCGTGGTGCGTAATGCACCACAGCAGTGTACTAGGCTGAGAAATTCGGAATTGTTGAAGAAGTTGCCTTCTTATTTAGTTCATCTATCCGAAGCTCAGAGACAGGATGTTATCCAGTTGATTGAAAATTTTCCTACTCTTTTCAATGACACACCTACTAAGACTTCGGTGTTACAACATGACATAGATGTTAAGGATTCTCCCCCTATCAAACAACATGCTTACAGTGTTAATGCATGCAAGCGAGCTATTATGAGAGAAGAAGTTGACTATTTAACAGAAAATGGTTTAGCTATTCCTAGTTACAGTCCGTGGAGTTTGCCGTGTGTACTCGTTCCTAAATCAGATGGAACTTTCCGTTTTTGTACGGATTATCGGAAAGTTAATGCGGTTACGATGCCAGATTGCTATCCTCTACCTCGGATGGAGGATTGCATTGATAACCTTGGTTCTGCACGTTTCGTTACTAAATTAGATTTACTAAAAGGCTATTGGCAGGTGCCTTTAACTAATCGTGCATCGCAGATCCCTGCATTTGTGACACCTGATCACCTTATGCAATACAAAGTTATGGCGTTCGGTTTGCGTAACGCACCCGCTACCTTTCAAAGGTTGGTTAACATGGTGTTGGCAGGTGTGCCAAATTGTAATGCGTACTTGGATGACTTAGTAGTATACTCTTCAGAATGGTCAGAGCATATATCTTTGTTGCACACTGTCTTTGAACGGTTGGAAAAAGCTAAGTTAACACTGAACCTAGCCAAATGCGAATTTGCCCAAGCAACGGTGACTTATCTTGGTAAGGAGGTTGGTCAGGGGCAGGTTCGACCTGTAGCCGCTAAGGTTTCTGCTATTAATGAATTTTCCATTCCCACGACCAGACGCGAGTTACGCCGGTTTTTGGGAATGGCAGGATACTATCGTAGTTTCTGTCGAAACTTTTCTAGTGTGGTGCATCCCCTCACGAGTTTACTGAGTCCATCTAAATCATTTGTTTGGTCAGCTGAGTGCCAACATTCGTTTGATAGTGTGAAAGCTTTGTTGTGTAGTACTCCAGTCTTAGCAGCTCCGGATTTTGCTTTGCCTTTTAAACTGGAGGTCGATGCAAGTGCAGTAGGTGCTGGTGCAGTACTCCTTCAAGAGGATAAAAACAGCATTGAACATCCTGTGTGTTATTTCTCTCGAAAATTTAATAAACATCAGTTTAATTATTCGACCATTGCGAAGGAGGCTTTGGCATTACTGTTGGCACTGCAATACTTTGAGGTTTACATAGGCTCCAGTCCTCTCCCTGTTATCGTTTATACGGATCATAATACGTTTCTTTCACGTATGTACAACCAGAATCAGTGGCTCATGCGCTGGTCTCTGATTGTGCAGAATTATAATTTGGAAATCCGTCACAAGAAAGGAACAGAAAATGTTGTGGCTGATGCCCTTTCTAGGTGTGGTTAGTTCTTGGTTAGGTTTAGGTATGTATGATATATGTACTTGTTTTTTTTTTTTTGGTTTTTTTTGGTTTTTGTTGTTGTTGTTTTTTTAATTGTTCTGATTTTAACAAACTATAATCATTATAGGTTTGTTCTTATGGAGAGGGGTGTTACGTTCCTGTATTGTGTGTGTGTGTGTTCTTTTGTGTTTATCTTCCCGCTCTCTCGGTTACTTTCGCTTTGGCAGGTACCCCGTACCCGTGATTGGCCAAGTGACCTGTCAATCATTGTTAGCACTGACGTCATCACTTCTCGCTGTCGCCAATGGGAATAGGCCACCTAGGGAATAAGAGGGCACGCCAGATATCTCCATCCAGGCTCAGCTCGCTGAGACTCAGGCCACGCAGCTTTCTGTTTGCGATTTCGTATACCCTGTTAAAACTATTGTCCCTGTTCGATCTGTGTGCAAATTAATTAATGTATGAGTGAATTCTTCCTGTGTTTGTTCCTCTGGTTTTATGTAACTGCTATACAGCAGATCGCTGAAAGTTACTAGTGCGGAGAGAGAGATAGACAGGTAAGCATGTCACGTGACATACACTGCAACACGCAGGGGTTTTCGTTCTGTCTAAATACAGTAGGTTAGGGGCGAGTGCCATTCCCTGTATTTTTGTTTTCTGATAGTTAGCGGAGATTAGGTAGGGCGTCTTGGACGCTGAAGATTATTGTTTTCTTCTTTATTTTCTCAGTTAGGATTAGATGTTATTTAACAGCTAGACTTCGTTTGGTTTTGTTACTTTATTTTCTTTGGCGCCGTCTACGTCTATCTTTTTCTCTTTTTGATGATCCACTTATCTTACAGAAAATCTGTATCCCTTATGTATATATCTATTAATCTATGTTTGTCATAGATTGGTTCACTTCACTTTTGCCATTGACCTTGTTATATTGAATAAAGGTGTTGGCTTTTTGCACAGTAAGTTGGATTCTTGGGTCTTTTGTACAAATCATGGCTTATATATGTCCCTCTTTAATGTCGCATTTAAATGTTGGACTCCCGAACCCCTAGGCTAATTCGGGGGTCGTAACAGTGTGCAAGCACACTTGGCAATAAAGCTCTTTCTGATTCTAAAGGAACCTAAAGGATGTAATGGTTTTGTGATAGAGGACATGTTGACCTTTTTTATATCACAAAAGATCACAATTGGTCAGGTGGTTACCAGTGCAGATCTTTACCAGTGCAGATCTACTACGCCACATCCCACCAATATATAGTCCTGATCAAAAGTTTGGAATAATTAAGATTTTGTAATGTTTCTGAAAGTCTCTTATGCTCTCCAATGGTGCATTCTTTTGATAACAGTAATATTATTACAATTTATTAAACATATTTTAAAATGTAATTGCGATGATAAACCTTCAGCATCATAACTCCAGTCTGTCACGTGATATTAGAAAGATTTCTGAAGGATCATGCTGAACATTCAGCTTTGCATCACAAGAAGAATTGAACATCACAAGAAATTACAATGACATATTCAAATAAAAAAATATTTTAAATTGTTATAATATTTCAACTATTGCTGTTTTTAAAGTATTTTTTATCAAATAAATGCAGCCTTGGAGTGCACAAAATACTTCTTTCAAAAACAAACGAATCTTAATTATTCCAAACTTTTGACCGGTAATGTACAGTACACATTATATTAAAATTACATAATATTGTCTTTGCTGGGAATCACCTTTCCTTACGTTGTTACAGCAAGAATCTAATTATTCGGCTCACGCAAATGATTTGCCCGTGCATGATTTTGCTGTGCAGACAAATAGTTTTACAGTGCACATCGGAAGTGAAGGGTGGAATTAAACCGTTGTGTATTAGTTAAATACCTCCCACGCTTCATCTAAGATGATGGGCCCTGCTCTGCTGAGTCATTTCATTTTGTTGCAGAAAGATTTCATTTGTACAAGCACCTCACATGAAGTGTCACTCATTTAATCCTGCTCTTGCAGTTATCGTCAGAAGAGACCTAATGCAGGGTAAATACAATGTGAAACTCAAATCATAATGAACATTTTTATTATGTAAACGAAGTTAAATATGGTTCTTTTTTTGGGGACAGTGACAATGAAAGTGGTCTTTGTTTGCAAGTAAAATGCACCTAAAGAATTTATTTTACTAGTGGTTATGTAAATGTTTTCCATTTGCATGTGCAGTTCAGAAGTTCCTCTCAGGCCTTGTCCACACTAACATTTTTTTGCTGGAAAACGCATCTTTTGGCCTTCCATCCACACTGAGACAGCGTTTTTGTCCTGTGGAAACGGAGGTATGTTTAGTCATGTGACACATATTGAACCGATAGATACGCATGTTTATACCGCTGTTGTGCTTGTTATGTGCTATTCACTTTGCACTGTTGCTAAAGATGTTACTTTGTACACTCTTTATATCGCAGTCCTGCAAAGATGACAGAAAAGTTGCGTTTTAGACCAAACATATAATGGTGAGTGAGTGTGACCTCGACGCATCAGTGAATGGTGAGATATTTTGCTAAATAAAATGATACAATTCTGACTACTATAGATGGTGTGGTGCATTGTCAAAGGGCCTTATTAAGTTGCATGTGTTCATTAGTAAAAATATTTAAATCCAATTTTGTGTAAAAATGTCTGATCAAATAACCAGACAAGAAGAATTTGTGGCTGAAATGGCTTCCTTTGCATTTGTCACACTGGAAATGGAACGTCGCATTGAACATTGTCAGGTTTGATGGGGTTCGATTTTAGAAAGCCTTTTATGCCAAAAAGGTTCTGTATAAGGAGAAATGTCTTAACCCTAAGCGTATTCATGAAAGTATTATGCAATAATTTATTTAAATTTCTGATTACGAGCTGATTGATTCATAAAATGTAATCAAATTTAAAAAATTAATTCAATCAAAATGGATTAATCTAAGTTAAATACATAAAATGATCCCATGATTGGAACCCCTAAAGGTTCTGTATACAGTATGAAGTGCCTGATGGGACCCTTTAAGGTTCCATACAGAACCATTTATTCTATAATGTGTATTGTGGGATATGGCATGCTGTGCAGCGTTCTTCTGTTTTGCACATTTTGGAAAAGTAGTACATACTGCAGAAATAGAATGAGTAGTGTGGTAGTACGCTTTCGAACACCAGATTTCCCCAATCCGTTCAGTTTCAGGCGTTTTGACAAAAATAAGATAAATAGCAGCTTTAAAAAAAGAATTAAGTATATCAGCATGCAAACGCTGTGCACCCACTCTTCATGCACCCAAGCATGCCGTTTCCAATTACACTTATCAAATCCATTGTGTTTATGAAGTACAGTCTTATGACTAAAAGGCATGGCTGCACAATAGTTCAGTGACCAAATGAAATGTAGCATTTCTGCCAGAACGCATTGTGGCATCAGTGCTCATTTATCATACCGTTATCTGATATCCGGTTTAATAGAGGCTAGAACTTGCTGAATCCACATTGCAATGCAATTATCCGCCTCCCAAACTCTCGTCTGACAGCTTTCCCTCCTTCAATTGAAAAGGAGAGAAACTCTGCGCAGAAAACAGTTTTGGTGTCCTGAAGGGAAACTCGGGTAATTGCAGCGCAGCTTTTAAAATGATGTTTATTGTGTCCTCTCATGGATGTTTCTCCCCTGCACAGGAAGATTTGGGGAAATATCTCAGTCTATTATGAATTTATGTCATAAGTATTGTTGCATTGTTTGCAAATATAGGTTAAAGAGTTTAAAATCACTGTTCCTTTGGTCAATGTACAACAATAATCACAATGCGTTTACAACTCACTGTCTCACTGTTTGCACTCTTAAAAGTAAAGGTAATTTATTAATTTCCATTGATGCATGAAGAACATTTCACATCCATGGAACCTTTCCATTATGCAAAAGGTTCTTTATCATGGAAAAAGTTTATTAAAATGTTTTTTGGCATTAAAAAAACTGTTTCTTTCAAGAACTATTTACTGAAAGGTTCTGAAAAATGGTTCTTCCATGGCATCGCTGGGAAAACCTCCCTTTGGAACCTTTATTATGATATCTTCAGTATTTTGCAGACATAAATCGCAACATCCTCACTGCTGTTTTATTCTGGTGCTCCTGTCATTGGTGGCGTCGCCTATAATGCCCTTTTCCAAAAGCTTTTTACGTGTCAAAGATTGTTCTGCGACACACACTGCCGTTTACCAGACATTACAACTGACATCAGCCCTGACATTTGAGTAACTTTTGCAGGCTTATCCTACAACGTGTGTCATGTGCTTTCAGTCCTGAGCATTATAAATGTCTTGTACGATTTATTTTTAGAAACAGGTCAACCACAAACCTACAGGATCCTGTATGTGTTTGCTTTATTCCTTATATTATGTACAGTACACTCATTTCCCTTTTTCCTCTTATTATTCTACAAACCTAGTTAGGGTGGCTAATATGTTAAATGGGCAATAACAAATATTTTAGATTCTTCTCCAAAAAAGTTTACAAACGGGCAAAATGATGTACTCAATAATTGCACTTAAATTATTATGTATTATTAAAATTTTCCATGTTACAAATATGCTATCAATAAATGTTTAATAAATAAATAAATAATAATAAAAAAAAGTTTAGCATTGTTAATATTTTTAAAAATGTTTTTGAAAGACGTCTCTTATGCTCATCAAGGCTGCATTTGATCAAAAATACTGTTGTGAAATGTGTGACATGAAATACAAACATTGTAAAATGTTTATGAATACATTGATCACAGGGGGGAAAAATTTTCATTTTACAAAGCTGAATTTTCAGCATCATTACTCCAGTCTTCAGTGTCACATGATCCTTCAGAAATCAGTATAATATGATGATATGATGCTCAATAAACATTTCTGATTATTATCAATGTTAAAAACAGCCGTGCTGCTTCATATTTTTGTGGAAACCGTGATGCATCTTTTCAGGATTCTTTAATGAATAGAATTTTTTTTATTTTTATAAATGCCTTTAATGTCAATTTTGATCAATTTAATGCTTCCTTGCTGAATAAAAATTTAAATGTGTATGTTTTTTTTTTTTTTACTGAGCCCAAACTTTTGAATGGTAAAGTATAAAGGCGAATATCATCATGCATCATCATGTATTTTTTACACTATGTAACTAACTATTGTTGGTAAAAATTGCTCTAAAACCAAAATATATATAATAAGTTTCACAGATTCCCCTCAACAACCCCTTCTGCATTTCTTGATAAATGGATGTGTTTGTTTGAGTTAGAGTATTTTATTGTTTTACTGCATACAGAACAATATTTGTAGTTTCTTTTTTTTACAGTGTACTGTCATCACTCCAATGTTGAGAACCTATCCATAAAACCCTAAAATATTGTTATGCAAATGGTCAGTAGTATCCCAAACCTTCCATAGTATTGTATAGGTAAAGTGCTGGATTGTTTCCCTTGCTATCCTTACAGTTCGTGACAATTACAATGAGGCCCTAAGGAGATCTCTCAGTGGGAAACTGTGCTGACGACAATCTGCCCACAGAAACCTCACAGCCGAACGAGAGAGAAAAAACACTCAAATTAGTCTGACTCTAGAATTAGCTGAATTTGACCTTTTTTCCTGGCGAAGCAGACAGGTTTCACGGCTGCCCAGCCAATGAGCTCCCTAGTGACAAGCAAAAGATCGCTTTGTGTCAGTATCGGGGAAATAGTTTTCCTGCGGTTTTCAGCCAAAACCTGTCAATTTGTGAAGGTGTGCTTGTCTGCTTTAGAGGAAGAAGAAAAAAGTGACAAGGCAACATGGAATTCTGCTCCAGTGTTACAATCTGCCTCAGCTGGCAGCATTCACATGTGAATCATCATGCTTTGTAAACCAGTCGTGATATGTATAATTTGATGGAACACTAACTCAAACAAACATCCATTTGTCAAGGTAAATGACGTGTGATCAACAGTGACACAGCATGAGTAACGAGTGATGTGGTTCGACATCTCACAACTGTTGCCTTAACATCAACATGACTTGGCATTCATGAGACAACTTTAGACAACACATGGTTGTTTAAATGAATAAATATACACTTCCATGCAAAAGTTTAGTGTCGATACATTTTGTTTATTTTTTTTTTAAACAAATTAATACTTTTATTCAGCAAGGACGCATTAATTTGATCAAAAGTGACAGTTAAGATTTTTACAAAAAAATGTCAGCAGCACAACTGTTTTCAACATTGATAATAATAAGAAATCTTTCTTGAGCAGCAAATCAACATATTAGGATCATGTGACACTGAAGATTGGCGTTAATGATGCTGAAAATTCAGCTTTGCATCACAGAAATAAATTACATGTTTAAATGTATTTAAATAGAAAACAGTTATTTGATATTGTAATAATATTTCACAATATAACAAATAAATGCAGCCTTGGTGAGCATAAGAGACTCTTTCAAAACATGAATTATTACAGACCCCAAACTCTTGAACAGAAGTACTTTTTAATACATTGTTCAGTCCATGAAAGCATTAGAAAAACTTGAAATGGTTCTCTGATTGCAGTTTGATTAAGATGTTTATTTAAAGAGGTTGTATAAATGAACTATTTGTATCTGCAGGCAAAACCACACTGTAAGAATATTTATGGATTAACTGTGCCTTGCTTGACAGAATTCCTCTCTCTCTCTCTCTCTCTCTCTCTCTCTCTCTCTCTCTCTCTCTCTCTCTCTCTCTCTCTCTCTCTCTCTTCAATTTCAAATGAGCTTTATTGGCATGACTTGTACAGTATTGCCAAAGCATTCGCCATTACACATGCAATGAACAAGTAATCACAAACAATAAATATAATAAAATAAAAATCAATAAATCAGTCAGTGTAAAAAATAAAAAAATAAAAAAAATGCATGAATACATTTTTAACATTTAAAACACACATTTTTGTACGTTTGTACCATCATTCAAACAAGACAAGAACAATTCTGACTTTAGTTTTGTCCACTGGCTGACTCTCGTAGTTTGTGGCAGGCTGTTACATACTTAGCTGCTGTTGTGATTGAGCTAGATTTTTCTCCCAAAATATGATTTAATTTTTCTGAATTTGGTAATGCCATAAAATTTGGTTCTAACTGTTGGAATCTAGTGAAATAGTCCGATCTAATGCTGTGATAGTGATCACAGTGTATCAGGAAGTGTTCTTCTGTCTCCACCTCTCTCTGAGAGCACAGAGAACACAGTCTCTGCTCTCTCGGCTGCCACACACACACACACACACACACACACACACACACCTCTCTCTGAGAGCACGGAGAACACAGTCTCGGCTCTCTCGGCTGCCATCTCTGCCTGTGCCGTCCTCTCTCTACAGCCAGACTGTGGTCACTCACACACACACACACACACACACACACACACACACACACACACCTCTCTCTACAGCCAGACTGTGGTCACTCACACACACACACACACACACCTCTCTCTACAGCCAGACTGTGGTCACTCAGCCTGTATCTGGTTAGGGTCTTTCTCACTTTATGCTCTTTCACACAGCTCAGGTATTCTGCTGGTTTATAATCTCTTTTCAGGAGTAAATAGAGTTCCATCTTTTTTTGTAATTTAGTAGCATCTTTCCAATAGGTGATGTAATTTAGTTTTTGTAATTGTATAATTTGGTTGGGCCAGATAGTGCTGTGCTGGTCTGGCTGTAGTTTGAGCATCAGCTGTGAGAGTGCGCTCCGGTGCCGGTTCTGCTCCTGACACCGCAGGGCTTCAGCTGATATGAGCTCGGGTCACTGCACTTCAGGTGCTGGTAGAACTTAACAGCTCTTTTTTGGATAGTGATCAGTAAGGGATATTGTCCTAATTCAGCTCTGCACGAGTTGTTTGGTGTCGCTCTGTTTACTTTTAGGATGCTTTTACAAATTTGGGTATGCAGAGTTTCAATTTCCTCTTTTTACCATTTTGAAAAATCTTGGGTTTTTAGAGGCCCCCATACCTCACTGCCGTACAGAGCAATTGGTTCAATTATTGCTTTTAGGATTTTTAGCCAGGTTTGAATTGGAATTTCATGTCGAATAGTATTTTTAATCATGTAGAAGACTCTCATCGCTTTTGCTTTCAGTTCATTCACAGCCAGATTAAAGTTCCCTGTTGAACTCAGTTTTAGACCGAGATACGTGTATTCGTGGGTGTGTTGGAGGACTTGGTTTCCTGCTCTGAAGACGTATTTATTTTCCCTACACCTGGATCTATTTTGAAAAAATCATTATTTTGGTTTTTGCGAGGTTAATTTTGAGAGCCCACGTTTGACTGAATGTCTCATATATAATAAAATATAATGTCTTATATTTCTCTCTCTCTCTCTCTCTCTCTCTCTCTCTCTCTCTCTCTCTCTCTCTCTCTCTCTCTCTCTCTCTCTCTCTCCTCTCTCTCTCTCTCTCTCTCTCTCTCTCTCTCTCTCTCTCTCTCTCTCTCTCTCTCTCTCTCTCTCTCTCTCTCTCTCTCTCTCTCTCTCTCTCTCTCTCCCTCCCTCAAAGTGTGTAATTTCTGTGCTACTTACAACACAAAACGGACTGCAAAAAAAATTGTTTTTAACATTTAAAAAAAAATGTTTTGAGCAATCCAAAATCACCACCACTATGCTCAGATTTGTGCTAAGGTATTCTGAGTGTCATTTATCATGTTGCTATGGAGTTGCTAGGGTGTCAAGCCTTTATGTTATTCTGATCTCTAGTTATGGCTTGGGTCTCTCTATCAATGCAAATCATGTGCAAACTTGTTAACCATGAGCAATAATAGGCCAATAATGATGCCTGGCTTAGCAGCACTAATGAACCATCTAAAAAACAAGAGCAATGTGTCGGGCCACTCAAACAAACAGAGAGAGTCACAGAACAACAGGGTTAAACTCTTCATAAAGTCAAAATACCGCTAGATAATATACAGTAGTTGACTCTGAACAATAAAGTGAAAGATAATCAATTATTTAAACATCAAAACAAAATTACACAGCACCTTGCTAACATGCATTTATCATACTGATAATAATCATCGATAGATTGAAATAGCCTAAGACTGCATATGAATATATAATACTCATTAGCAGAATTCAAATGTTTTTGACTCATTAGCAGTCTCACAACTCATTCTACTTTCTTCACGCTCTCCAGGGTTTTGGTCCTCTAGACTGTGCATTTTATAAGTGGACTGTATGGATTACAATAATATTACAGTGAGCGATGCAGGATCTCTTCTGCTTTTCATCTCACAGTGAATCCTCAAATGCACTCTTCATGACTCACTTGCATTGTCTGGGTCTCTAGACATCAGCCTTTTAGCAAACTTTGTGGGACAGTCAGGAGCGATGACTGCAATTTTGAAGAAATTATTCCCTGATCTTGCTCCCTTCCCTGCAATCTAAACCACAAAGGCTTGCACTGTCAACTGCTTTTGATTTTTCACAGAAATCTGGCACAGACTGGCTCTTGTTGTATGTGTATAAACAACAAGAACAATGTGAGATAAATGAGGTCAGATTTTTGGACAACTGATTGGACAACTGACTACGAGCAATAACAATCATGATATTCTCCAGTTTATATAATATATTATATATATATATATATATATATATATATATATATATATATATATATATATATATTCAGTTTATATATTTATTATAGTATATCATAATGATTGTAACAACCCTTATTCATAACATAATATAATATAATATAATATAATATAATATAATATAATATAATATAATATAATATAATATAATATAATATAATATAATATAATATAATATAATATAATATACACCCTTATTTTATCCTTAAATTATATACAGTAAATAAAAAATATATACACTGCCATCAAACGTTTGGAAGCATTAAGATCGATTCTTATTATCAATGATAAAAATGTTTATGTTTTTGGGGACTTACATGTTTGTGGAAAACTTTAACATACATGCTGTTGACATATTATTGTTGCAGAGTTTGTGCTGAATACAGTCTAATCAGACTTTAGCCATGAAAATGTCACAAGTAACAGAAATAAGCACAAATGTCAGAGCATGTCAGAACACCTCAAACACCTCAGACCCCAGAGGGTTAAGTAAGATTTAAATAAAAAATTAATAAAACTTTTATTAAGCAAAGATGCATTAAACGGATTAAATGTGACATTAAAAACATTTACAGTATAATGTTTATATAAAATGTTTTTATAATAAGATTTATATTTCAAATAAATGCTGCTCTTTTGAACTTCCTATTCATCAAAGAACCTTGGAAATTCCCACAAAATATGAAGCAGCACAACTGTTTTCAAAGTTAATCATAATAAGAAATGTTTCTTGAGCAGCAAATCATCATATTAGAAATGATTTCTGAGGAATCATGTGACACTGAAGACTGGAGTAATGATGCTGAAAATTCTGCTTTGATCACAGACATAAATTACATTTTAAAATAGTTATTTTAAATTTTAAAAAATATTTCACAATATTACTGTTTTTTTTTCTGTATTATTTATCAAATAAAAGGCAGCCTTGAAGAGACTATCCACCGGTTTCACAGACTTGGCTTCCAGACTAAAATGCATGTTTCAGCTGTTTTAACTGAAAGACACTTGCACTGACATTTCTTTAAATATGTTTTGTCTCAAGATGCACACCAGTAATGGGTTTTTTTCTAAGGCGCGTTTATAAAAGCTACTTAAATGAATTGAAATAAATTAAAAACCTGATTGAACTAAGGCTTAATCTAAACCCGGTCTATGATAGATGATAGTTAATAGAATGTCTAAACTGTATTATTTGCCTATAAACAATTTTCAATTTTAGTTTATATATATACACATACACACATATATATATATATAGAAGACACAAATTGTATTCCTTAATACTATTTTCATTATTATCTTTATTGGTATTCATAATCAGTTTTATTATGAACACATTTGTGTGAGGATTACATAGAGAGATTATTTTAACCACATGTATATGCAATGTAGCAAATGTTCTCCACTGTTGCATATGTCGACTGACGTATTCTCTAAAAGTAATGAGGATTATGTAGCATGACATACATCTATTTTAAACATCGGTTTTAAAAATGAACAACATGTTTCTCTACTTTGCAAGCATAATATAAGTTCCTTTGGTCAGCATATAAACGCCTAGCTTTTGTGTACTGACTCCATAGCTGGGCATAAACACACACGCTCCGGTTAATTGTCTTTCTCTTCTATGTCTTGACAAATAATAATACATGCGATATCTCTTAGCAAAATACAGTCAAACCCAAATTTATTCAGACACCTTCAACATTTCTCACATTATCACAGTTTATTCGCTATAGTTTAGAAAATGGTAGGCTAATTACATATGACAAGAACTCAGAGTTATCAAATCAGTTGATATTTCACTGGTTTTGTCCATCTTCTGTTAGACTGTTTCACAAATGAATTAGGTTGAATATTTGTCAGCTGTTAAATTTAAGTACACCATTAGATAATACCAACCAATTACAAAGCAATGCTTAATTTAGTTCAGTCTGTAGTGTAAAAAGGTCGCGTTGGAAATTAAAAAAAAAAACACTTAAGCAAAACATGGTCGGGTCAAAGTTTTCTGAATAAATGTTGGTCCCAAATCTTTATACATTTTACATGGTAGTCCACTGTATGAAGACTTTTTGTGTATAATATGTCACAGTTTACTTTATTTTGCTATCCTCACTTACATAACTGAACTATAGTGTCCTGCACCCACTAGTAAAAAAATATAAAAAGTGATATCTGGTGTCTGAGTAATTTTTGGTTTGACTCTAACTGGTGTTCGCTTCTGTGATTCAACAACAACTGGGATAAAAGCTTAATTCCAAGTCTACATACTGTACAAGCAGCCCAAAAGAAGCCAAGACACCCATCTGGAAACACCCTGATGCCATATATTCGATATGAACGTTTCAAAGTGACCCTTGTTCTCTAGCTGAGCATAAAACAGCCCTTTTATCAGTGTGCCGCAGCTTTGAGCCGGCAGCTCCTCCTGGGTTTGGATTCTCCTGGTCTGGCAGGACGAGTACCATGGCCGTGTATGATGAGCTCTGACACAGTTCAGGAGTGAGCGTGAAGATATTCAAGAATTACAGGACAAGCACTGCAAATTCACAAGAGCAGAAAGACTTTGAAGATGGACAGCTGCTCAGTCAAATAGGAAAGAAAGACGGACTAGTCTGTGCATTTCATCTCTTCTCATATCCCTCTCAGAGTGACTGATGGCAGAGAGTGTGTGAATGTAGCAAGAGCTCTACCTGAGATACTTTAGCCATTAAACATTAGGAGTCTCTTGATGCACTTCTTCCACACAGTGGAGACTTGCAGTGCCTGATCTGATTATGAGAGAAATATAGCCACTGAGAGATTTATTTAATTTCTATTCAATTTGAACTTTCTATTATATTTCAATAGACATCCGACGTATTCCAAATGGTATTTTTGCATCCTTTAAGGGCTCTGCGAGAGGACGACATTACATGTAGTGCTGTGAGAATGTAGACACCTTTACTAAAAATATACAATGGTCACGTCAAGGAAGCAGTTTGCAATCACATGGCATTAGGCATGTCTTCAACTACTTATGTTGAAAGCTAATTTATTTAAAATGTTATCGGAGATGGTAAAACCCACAAGGACTGAATAAATATGAGCGTGAATTATTCCTTAAATATTTTCATGTTTGTTTATCAAACACAACATGAAGAACCAATAAAGTTGAAAAAGTCTGAATTAGAAACACAAAAAGGCAATATTTGACAGACGTTGGGGCTTCTTCAATAATTGCATGTTTAATTGTTTCATTAAATAATTCTAAATCAGAGGAGAATTTGGAATGAAAAAAAATCCATACGCATATCGATTTGTTCTTAACCTTATTAATGAATTTGGAGTATTCTAAATGAGAGACTGTGCACATGAATAATTTATTAGAAATGAATACAGTTATATTAAATTGTAATAATATTTTACAATATTACTGTTTTTACTGTATCTTATTCAAATAATTGCAGACTCAGTGAGCATAAGAGACTGGTAGTATAAATCAGACACCAATGTTCTAGCACTCACTTCATGTGTCGTGATCAATTGACTTGCTATCATGTAGGTATACATATTGTGCTTATACTTAGCCACATCATCTGGTCAAAATTGATATACATCTTACAATTCCCATGCTGTATGCAAATTTAACATTATTTCCATAATAATACTAATGCAGGAAAACACTTTTTGGTAGCGCTTTATTTTGATGGTACCTTTCGAACATTCTGTTGACTATAAATAACTTTGCAACTACATGTCAACTAACTCTGAGTATTTATATCTGAAGACTGGTTGATATCTGCTAACACTGACTATACAGTAAGTAGCTTTGCAACTACATGTCAACCTATTCTACTAACCCTAACCCTGCAGTCTAATACTCTACTAACACTCTAAAGAGAGCTTGTAGACATGTAGATGCAATGTTACTTATAGTCAACAGAATGTGTTAAAGGGACCATCAAAATAAAGTCAAACCCAAATTGTTCTGTTGAATGCTTTCTAGCTAAGTATATGCATCTCAAAACGCCTCCTGAGCGATCAGAAAGCGCTATACGTCTCAAATGTGTTTTAGAGGGCAATTTCACTTGGTCTTTTCATGATCTGATAGTTATCCGATCAGTAAAAAAACGAACGAAGTGACCGAGTGTAAAGACCCCCTTATTTCCCAACTGTTTACTGACAGGCTCATTTCACAGACCAGTTGTGTTCTCTGCGGGTTGCAGCTGAAAGCAACGGCACACCTTTGTCAGAGTGAAACCCTGTTCTAGACTAAACTTTGGAGGTTGGGATTGTACACTGTATTCTGGGGTTTGGACTAAACAGAAATGGTGTTTTTTGCTTATACTTTATTTTGATAGTCTACTTTAGACACTCAAACTATAAGTAATTGTCAACGACATGTCAACTAACTCTATTTAGAGTATTACTAGACTGTTAGGTTAGGGTTAGTAGAATAAGTTGACGTACTTGCAAAGTTTTAGTCAGTGGAATGTCTGTTTGTGGAGCATCAAAATAAAGTGTTAGCAGATATTAAGCAGACAGTCTACCAATACTCTATGACTGCTGAATTGTAGTTGCAAAGTTATAGTGCAATGTCTACCAAAATAAAGTGTTTACTTTTTTCTTTTTTTTTTGCAGATTGATCACAGCAGTTATAACAAGGTTTACAAACAGAGTATCATTATTTAAGTGTGGGACTTGAAACATCTAAGTTATATATGGTAACCTTCATTTCCTGAAGGAGGGAACGGAGACGCCACGTCCAGAACCGACGAATAGGAATCTCGCCAGAGAAGCCAATCTACTTCAAGTGAAACTAAACGAGCCAATGCACATTGGCATGCAATCATTTGCATCAGCTGTTCAGCCACGCAGCGCGGGTCTATAATGAGCAGAATGTGCGATTGCACTTCAGTTTTTTGCTGAGGAGCAGAGCCGATAAGCTAGCTGCCCCAGCGAGCTGCAGCTGATGTGGCGACGGGACGTGGAGTCCCGTTCTAATGCCGAAGATGATAAGTCTGTGGAAGTTAGGCTGTGTTTACACTTGGCATTAACATGCGATCACCGTGATTCGATCAAGCAGATCAGATCATAATCCAATCAGGACACGTTGCATTTACACCTGTCCAGATCAAGTGGCTTCTGTATCTGGATAACAGATACAAAAAAAGAAAAGAAAAAGGATGGTTCCGGTCCAAAGTCGACCTGAAGTGGTGGGTTGTCTTTTAGAAACGGTTTTCAGTCAGGGTACATTTTTTAAATCTCGCAAAATTATTGAGTACTAATAATGTGGATAGAAGCTGTTATGAAAACGGTACATATCCGAGAACGTTGCTAGCTGTGGTGGGAAAAATGCGCTTTCTTTACAGAAAATGAATGGTTCTGCAACTTTAGGGTGCTAAAGCAAACATTTCAGTATATTTCAGTACATACAGTATATTGTACATCGCACTCGACTGTATCGCAAAACCCCGCAGCTATGTGAAGCAATTACTGGAGAGAGCAGGGGCAATAATGAAAGTGGGCGGGGTTTTGTGTGACATCCACCTGTGAATGCAGACACAATGGATCACAATGCGTCCTCGATAACATTCTAATCAGAAGCGTGTTTACACTTGTCTTTTCAATGTGTATGTGGACAACATCCGGATACAGGTCGCATGTCAAGTGTAAACGCAGCCTTAGTGTTCCTGATGCTGCTGATTAACTGGGGATATGCGACCGTTTTGGTGAATGGCGGAGTTTTGGTGGAGAGCATGTCAGTGATGACCAGGTAGTTCCTGTTGGGTCTGCGTTCTAATTCACGAAGAAATACTTTGACCTTCTGCGAACACTCAGGAATCGAAAAGGAGAACAAGGAGGAGGAAACGCGGGAAGCAAGGTGAAGTTGTACGCAGATTAAAGAGAGCTCAAAGATTTACCCCACTGCCTGGAATACTCTTAGGCAATGTTCGCTCGCTTCGCAACAAACTTGATGAACTGCAAGCCAATGTGAGTTTTATGCACGAGTACAGAAACAGTCACATGATGGTATTCACTGAAACCTGGCTGGATGACTCAGTTGACAATAGCAATCTACGAATTGAAGGTTTTGGAACACCTTTCCGACTAGACAGAGATACACATACAACAGGGAAAAGACAAGGAGGAGGTGTGTGTTTATATCAAGGAAAGCTGTTAAAAACACCCTGGATAAATTGGATAATCTATCCCCAGATGCACCTAAATTTGTTTTAGGGGATTTTAACCATTGTATTATGGATAAGCATCTAAAAGGCTACCATCAATATATTACATGCGCTACTAGTGCTGATAAAATCCTGGATAGATGTTATGGTCCTATCCCGGGAGCGTACAGGTCTCTGTCTTTACCTCCTCTTGGTTCAACTGATCATAATATGGTTTTACTGACTTCTGTATACATCCCCATTGTAAAGCAAGTGAAGAAAGAAATATGATATGTGAAAGAATGGTCACCTTCTAATATTGAAGTTTTAAAGGGTTGTTTTGATTGCACCGATTGGCATATGTTCTTGAACAAATGTTCAGATTTGAACGATCAAGTGGTTACCATTTCTAAATATATAACTCTCTGTGTGTCTCTGTTATACCTACAAAAAAGATCACTCTGTATCCTAATAACAAACCTTGGGTCACAAAGGAATTAAAATGTATATTGAACATGAAGAGAGTATTTCTTGTGGGGACTAATGAGGAGAAAAAACTGATAAATAGGGAAGTTAAAAGGGCAATTAAAATTGCTAAAATTAATTACAAGAATAAGATTGAGGGTGTGTTCATGCAAGGTAATCTTAAAGCTGCCTGGAAAGGAATTAAGAATATGGCTGCAGTGAGTACATCAGTACCAAATCAACAAATACCAATTGGAAATTATGCCACTGTTTTAATTTTATCTAAAGAGTTTTTTTTTTCTCGTTTGGATTCATCCTCCGCTGTTGATGATATAACAATTTTTAGAGAGACCTTGAGTTTTCCTAATAATTTTAAAATTAATCCATTTAATATACTAAGACAGTTAAAGGGACATTCAGCAACTATTTCAACTTAATAAAACCGTTAGAAATCATTTGGATGGTTTAATAGCCTGTTCCGGTGAGAATGGTGACTTTCCCCACTCCCCCCAGCGTTCCCAGGCAGAAAACCAACCTTGCAACATGGGGACTAACGTCCCGGTAAGTTGGAAATAGGAAGTCTCGTGAGAAGGGAGAACGAGCGAGAAACACAAACTGCTTTACGGCAATTCGACATAAACACACACGCCACCCTCAACGTGTATGATGTATTACCCACCTCGGTAGACATAGCTCCACACGATCAAGTTGGCCGGCTCCGATAATAACAAATGCACATGAGCAGCGGTAGAAAGGGGGAGGAGGGGCCGCAAGTGAGTTTTTTTACAACATTGTTGTGAAATATACGCCTCACAGCTGTGGGGGGAGCTCGTTGAGAAAACATGCGACAACAAAAGTGAAAATCAGCACAGAAATAGCTAGAGTTGCTGAGTGCCCCTTTGAGGGCTTTTGCGCGGCTTTTGTTTGTGGACTTCTCATCTGAATTTAATCTTTTGCAACCTGTTATGTTAGGGAAAAAACTTATCAGTCAGTTTAATTTTGATCATGGTTTAGTTCCATGGATCATGCATTTCTTAACAGACAGCCAACAGAGGGTTAGGATTAATGAGGTGTTATCAGACATTGTAAATATCTCCACAGATAGCCCTCAAGGATGTGTGCTCTCTCCTATCTTGTTTATATTATACACAAATGACTGTCAGAGTTTACAAGATAATAGTTATTTGGTTAAATATGCGGATGATACTGTGTTGCTTTCCTTGCTTTCAAATTCAGATCAAGAATATGGTTCTGTCTTGTACAATTTCATTTCTTGGTGTAGTAGTAAGAAACTAGATCTGAATGTCTCAAAAACTAAAGAAATGGTAATTAATTTTAGTAGGAGAACATTGGCACTTCAACCTATTGTCAGTAATGGCACACTTGTGGAGGAAGTTGAGCAATACAAGTACCTGGGAATGGTTTTTGATAAGTTAAAGTTTGACCAAAATTCTGATGGAAATGCCAAAAAGTCACACCAAAGATTGTTTGTGCTGAGAAAGATTAATTCTTTTAATGAACAAAGAGTTGTTCTTAAGTCATTTTATAATTCATTTGTTGAAAGTTGTCACAATTTGTTATGTTGTGTGTGCAAACACATGGCCTGTGTTTTGGGCTATGTGTTTGCGTTGTCTTGTGTTGTTTACCACGCCCCCTTGTTCTCCTGGTTAGTCTTGATTGTTCATCGGTGTCACCTGTGCCCTGGTAATGTCCCTTATTTAAGGTCCTTGTGTTTGTTACTCGGTGCTTGTTCGTTTTGTATCTTGTCATCCTGTTCTGTGAGCTATGTATTCCTGTGATCAGAGTTTGTATCCTGCCTGTTAGTTCTAGTCTCATGTTATTGTCAAGTTTATTAGTCTAGTCTTGTCAAAGTTCGTTTGCCCCCTCGTGGGTCTTTGTTTTCTGTCTGTTTAATAAATCGTGTTTTATTTATTACTGTCTGCGTTTGGGTTCATATCCGCATTCCGTGACAGAACGAACAAGCCCCCAAAACACAGGCCATGTGTTTGCACACACAACATAACAAATTGTGACAAAAGTATCCTGTCTTTTTCTTTTATTTGTTGATTTTCATCATTGTCTACAAAGAACAAAAATCGGTTGCAGGGTATGGTTAACATGTGCTCTAAAATTATGGATGTTCCCTTACGAAGCCTTACATCTTATTACTAACAGCAGGTGCTGAGGATGGCTCATAAAATAATAGGAGATAGTACACACCCGCTACATTTGGACTTTGAGTGGATGCCCCTGGGACGACGTCTAAGGGCAATTAAATGTTCTACAAATCGCTATAAATTTACTTTCGTGCCTGAAGCAATACGGCTATGTAATAAACTTAGGTGAACTTTTTTTTTATGTATTTGATTGTATGTGCTAAGTGTTTTATCTGAGGCACCATGTAAGCTCAAACTAATTGCCCCATGGGGATTAATAAAGCTCTAAACAAAAAAAACAAAAAAAGTCCCCATTCCCTCTTTCAGGGAACGAGGGTTACCATATGTAACCTAGACGTTCCTCTTCAGTCAGTCAATCGACACCACGTTGAGACCGACGAATAGGAATCCCTACCAAAGGGCCACAACTGCTGACCCCATGCAGCACTTTGTGCAAGCCTCTTGCCCCTTCTTGCCTGGAAGGACGATAGGAACGGGCTTACACATAGTGAATTTGTCACTGTTGTTCCGTGATAACCCATACAGTGAGATTATTGGATAACACTGGGAAAGCGTGCATTCAACTCAGATTCAAAACTTGCAGGTCCAAGATCGGTCGTAATCCACCGCCTTTCTTGGGTACAATGAAGAAGGGACTGTAGTCCCCTGACCTCATATCGGCTGGAGGGACCGGCTCTATTGCGTCCTTTACCAGTAGGAATGAAAGCTTTAGCATAAAGTTCTGCCAGGAAGACTTAATTACTACGTCACTTATTACCTTCACATCTATCCAATCACGTCCTTATACGCGCTGTGTAAAATATTGGTACTTACACACGTTTGAGTTTGCAGATGCTGATGCGACAACTACCTCCATCCTCCCCACCACCACCAGGATGGTCCTGTCCACACCTCCCAGGTATTCATCTTCAGGCAGGAAATGCAGATCTGCTTCCCTCGGATTATGAACTACGCCAAAAAACATTATAAATAATTGCTTGCTGGGATGTCAATAAATTAATGCTTTGTTACATCATTATATCTCCCGAATCTTTCTGGTAGAACTGCGATCTCCGTTCGCAAGACATGGGCATCGGCTGCTCTCACTGTAGTAGAGTGGATGGGCCGAAACTTGGGGGGACGCCGGGCAAACTGAATCGCATAGCCGAGCCTGATGGTCCGAATGAGCCAGCGAGACGGACTGGGGAGTGCTAGCCAGGCACTGTACAAGCGGGGCCAAAGGGACCGTAGGCTTACCCGCAGTGGGGCAGCTAGGTGGAACGCAGGGACGTGGCTCGGGAGGCTCTCTTTGGTAGGCGGCCCGTAGTGAGGTCTGAGTGTTCTGTGCAACACTTACCTGGTACCACGGGGCAGGAGGCGCAGGAGGAGGCTTGGTTGCGTTCTCGAACTGCACGCTGCTGCCTGCTGGCGATAGAAGAGGCTGATGAGAGTGGTGAGGGTTCTCTCCCGCCACTGCTCTCCGGACCCTCTTCGGACCCAGAGATGAAAGAAACTGCTCTTTTGTTGAAAATATGGGTACCGCTGGTTTTGAACACAAAGAAAAGGAAACACAGGATTTACCACCCGGCCCTCTTCGGAGGGAGCTGTGCGGTCACCATCTCCCAAAGAGCAATCCCATCCATCTCCAGGTCGCCCGTCCTAGGGCTGCTTACTCCTGGCTTTTCCACCCCTCTTGGTGGGGGCATGGACGGGCGGGGCGGCCTGCCTGCCACTGGCACCACGACGCCTTTTACGTGGAGGCTGCTGCTGTAGTGTGAGAGAGAGGGCAGATGTAGGAGGACGCCCCCAGCGACGAGCAGACTAAGGGGCCGCAGGCGATGGGGTGGAGGCAGCAGCTGACGGCCACGACAGGATGTGCTTAATCGCCTCAGTCTGCTTTTGTACAGCCGAGAACTGCTGAGCAAAGTTCTCGACCGTGTTGCCGAAGAGGTAACGTAAGGTAAGGAAGAGGCGGCTTCCCCACAGGCCTTGTAAGCCTTGCCGGTTAAGTCCGACGAGTACTTACAAGCCCGGTAAGGGAGAGACAGCTCTCCGCGCCAAGTGGAGTTAGGGCACAGTTGCATAACAACAGCCCGCTCCACTGGTGGGATGCGCGTGTAACCCTTAGCCGCCCCGCCATCAAGGGTGGTGAGGGAGGAGGAGCCACCGAGACGATTTCTGGCAGTGAAAGGTGCCGTCCACTCCCCAGTGATCTACTCATGCACCTCCAGGTAGAAAGCCTGGGTTGCTGAGAACCAAACACTGTTCAATGCCCAGACATGCAATACAGCCCTCGTTACTGTATTGGGGTGGTGATGGCGCAGTGGATAAGACACATGCCTTTGGCGTGGGAGACCCGGGTTCGAATCCACTGTGAAACACCAATGTGTCCCTGAGCAAGACACTTAACCCCTAGTTGCTCCAGAGGCGTGCAACCTCTGACATATATAGCAATTGTAAGTCGCTTTGGATAAAAGCGTCAGCTAAATGAATAAATGTAAAATGTAAATGTTACCATCCTGTGATCCCAGGTAACGACCGCATCCAGAAACACATAGGTAGAGTGACATCTTTAAAAAGACACGCTCTACCCGTATAAGCTCTTTTAGGGACTGCTCTCCTTGGTGTTGAAGCACGCAGGGGAACAGCCGCAGCAAACATGGACAGGTCTCTCTTGCTGATACCAGCCGTAAGAACAGCCTTTCAGCGCTCTCACGGCACACCTTACCAGCTGTAAAAACAGCTTTTTTGTTTTGCTCAATTTCAAAATTAAAAAGATTTCGAGCTCGTTCTCGTAACACTCTTCTTAGAAGAGTACACAGCATCGAAGTGTTCGGCTCCAAAGCAAAAAACTGAAGTGCAATCAAACCTTCTGCTCATTATAGACCTGCGCTGCGTGGCTGAACAGCTGATGCAAATGATTGCATGCCAATGTGCATTAGCTCGTTTAGTTGCACTCGAAGTAGATTGGCCTCTCTAGTAAGATTCTTATTCTTCGGTCTCGACGTGGCATCGACTGACCGACTGAAGAGGAATCACAGATTCAACAACGTACTGTACTTCTGATTAACTAGACATTGGAAAACATTGATGTAAATGATGCATTCTTTGAGATAAATGTCAGTCTAGCTTTATATCAAAAGATGCAAAGAGTAAGGAAGTTTTCAATGGAAGTCGGAGGCTTAAGTAACATGAGAGATAGCAAGCAAAGCTGACTATGTGATGTGGCAGTGAAAGTTTAATTCTCAGTACTGATATATATATATATATATATATATATATATACACACATATGTGTGTATGTGTGTGTGTGTGTGTGTGTGTGTGTGTGTGTGTGTGTGTGTGTGTGTGTGTGTGTGTGTGTGTGTGTGTGTGTGTGTGTGTGTGTGTGTGTGTGTGTGTGTGTGTGTGTTTTTAAGCAGAAAGAAACAGATTCCTTGTCAAAATTGAATTAGCTAATAGATTTTTTTTTAAGGGCAATAAATAAAACGCCCACAACGATCAACAGTACAGTGACTGAGCGTGAACAGTTCTTTAGTTTTGTGCACATGGCACAAGTACCTTTTATATTTACACTCACCAGTACTTTTCATCAATAAATCTTAGTGAGTGAGTCACACAAACACTTCAAACCAGCAAAGCAGAAGCAACCATAAATATGCAGCAAAATAATCATCATAAATCCCCTACACTGAAGCTTGCCGGATTTTAATATTACTTGTCTTTTGGCCTGAAACTAAACCAGGCCATTGAAGTGAAAAGTAATCCATTTGGAGGAAAATCTTGCGTTGTGGGTGTTTAAATTGCTTTACCAACAAATTGTCCTTTCCAGCACATCTAAGTGAGTTGCCCTCTTCGCCCTTATAAATTACGTTTTCAGTTGGCTTACTTAAAAACAGGATTAAGACTGACACACATTCTTCTGGGTTAAGCTTGCTGTAATCTCTGCTGATTAGATAGAAAAGACTGCCATGTCCAAACTTCTTGAATATCTCGTGAAGAAAACCAATTCACCGGGGTTCTGCTCGTGCCACTGCACAGCTCGAATTAGACTTATTACACAGCCCATTTCATCTACTGTACGCTTCAACCTATCCAATATGGACTCAATAGGTATTCTGAATGTCCTATTTAATAATTAAAGGATGTGGCACAAAAGACGAACTGAAATAAATACAGTAATAAATGAATGGAGTGAATATCTAATTAGTCTCATCTTGGGAAAAAAACTAATAAAAGCGTAATACAAGAATAAATTATTGAAATAAATAATTTAGCATAAAAAAACAAATGCAGGACTAAATGTTTTAAACCTTAAAAAGATAATGATCATAAATAAATAAATAAATAAATATGAAACAATTAAATACAACATAAATATGAAATAAAATATGGAATACAATAAATAAACTTATAAATAAAACCGTAATGCAAAAATAAATAGATTATTATTGCAATTACCAATTTAGCATTTTTTTTAAAAATCAATAAAAAATGTAATTCAGGAGAAAATTTTCCTAAACTTAAAAAGATAATGATCGGACCATTTATAAATAAATACAGAATAAGTAAGTATGATCACACTAACAATGATCTCAACGGTTGAATACTGTTGGCTGATACTGGATGCCTGGATATTATTTCACTGTATAGCTGTGTCCCAAATCAAAGTTCATCCCTTCAAAGTCAACGAATGTCAGAACAAGCGTTGTTAAATGGGAAGGTCTAGCCTACAGGTGATTGCTCTTGTTGCCTAGCAACTGTGACAGCTGCCATTGACGAGTGGTAGTAACGTTTTTATATTCAACTACCTACAAACAAAACAGGGTTTTCAACTTGGCTAAAAATGTTCACCTTAGTCCATTTATGTACATAATAAATAGTATAACTATAAAATCGCATCTTAGTAAGATATGAGTCAACATTTAAACCGCTTTAAAGTTTATTTTTTGTTTGTTTTTTGTATCATTAGATATTCGAGTAAGTTGAGAACCAGTACTTTCATTTAAAAGTATAATTAAATAATTCATTAATTCATTAATTAAAGTCTGTTGATTTTTTGACTGCCGTTTGCAATACTTCACATACTTTAGCAAGTCTCTGTTTGGGTAGGAACATTTTTGTCATCTACTTATTTTCTTTTACTATATTTGTCATTGTGGCAAGGGGGCGTGGTTTAGCGAAGTCTGTGACAGGAGAGAGGATCGAGAGACAGTGCAAATGACGAACACCTGTGTCTTGTTTCAGTGATTGGCATGGAGAGACCGTATAAAAGCCACAAGGAAACATCATTTGGGAGGAGAGTACTGGAGAAAGGGTGACCACCATCAAACAAACCAAATGTGGGACGATTATAAATTTGTGCGAGACATGTTACCAACACTAAAACATAACCTGAAACTGTTATATAATGTTTATCTAACTTAATAAAAACATTTGTATTCTGCCTTTCAGCTGATAAAAATTCTTTGTTCTTTAGTCCCTTCCAGAAAACACCATAACATGTCTTTATTTTACATGCACTGAGCCCAAAGGCAGCAGGCATCATGCAGATCACTATTTTTGAAACAGTTCTGACCAAGTCCAACTAAAATCCAACAAAATAAATAATGAACAAATAAAATATAAACCAACATGAATTTAGATAATTGACAGTCTTATATATATATATTTCTGACAGGGAACACACGGAAAGAATTGACTCATTTTTATCATTTTATTTCGTCATCATTATTTAGATTTAAGGAGGAACATGGTATTTATACACCTTGGTTTTCATGAGAATAGAATTCTATCACATTCTTTTGGCAGTGAATGATTTGGGCGGGTTTTTGAGAGCTTTTGGGCAAGAAATTGTCGACCTGATCTGGCAACACTGTTGTATCCTTCATTGCTTGGGAAACGAAGGACACATTTCAGGGTCACAGGGATAGCCTTCATTGCGCAGCTTTGGCACAATTAGCCTTCAATTGCGGCCTTCAAATGACTATTCTCAGCATTGCTGGACATCTCTGATTCAACTCAGTTAAAAGTGGTTTGCATTAGCTTTCTTTGTCAAGTCATACTGTACCAAGCACTAATCACAACTATAAAGCTACATTTGCATTCAGATGCAATGTAGAATCCCCAAGGCAGGATCCTGAGGCTTTTCATTAGTGGCCTTCAAACAACACAAAAGCATTCAACACTTGCTATGAGCCATGTGATATTTGAGGAGCTAATCTTGTCACGAGTTTCCATGGAGTTTCCTCGTTGCTATGTCGAAAAGCAATCTGCTTTATATGAGCTGAAACGTTCTCCAGAAAACAATAGTTGTGCAAGTTGGAATTATATTTGGGAAAGCAGTAATCATTCTCAAGAAAGAACCCTTGATTATTTGGCTTTTTCAAAAACTTGTGGGACAAATCATTTTTTAAAACCAAAGGATTTGCTCAAAAGATTTCCCAAGACAACAGTTGTGCTGCTGGAGTGCATTTCTGAGACGCTAACTCATTTTAGAGAAGCAAATCTTAAAATAATCGCTTTCAGAAGGAAACCAGTCACTAAGAAAAGAAAGTTGTGACTGAAGTGCTTTTAGCCGTTGTATTAAATGATGTGCAGCGCTGATTCTGTTCACCCCATCAGTCCTTGATCGCTATAGATGATTCAGCCTCAGCAATGACAGAAGCTCTTCAAAATAGCTCTATTTGGACGGTGAATGCTACTGTAGGTAGAAATGTGTTTCACCGACATACTTTGTGATTGTAATGCTGTCCGAATGAGAAAAAAAAAAACATGCCTGTTTATCCTCACACAACTTTAGTAAACAGTCTTTTTTCAGCAAATCTGGGCATGTTCTGAGAAACGTAATCTCATTCGGATAGGATTGTCTGTGGGATATGATTGTAGTATTTTTATTGTTTTTCACAGGGCTTCTCATTTTGACCATTAATAACCAAGTTCAACTAAAGCTATAATTGTTTACATTTTTTAATTTAAAATTGTAGAACTATCAGACTAAAAAAGAAAATGAAAATGAGTTTTGTGTGTTACATATATATATATATATATATATATATATATATATATATATATATATACAGACATACAAACATATACATATTATATATACACTTTTTTTGAAAGCAATTAATACTTTTATCCAGCAAGGACACATTCAATTGAAAACAAAAGCGACAGTAAAGAAATCGATGAGGTTTCAAAAGTAACTGCGGTTCTTTTGAACGTCATACTCAAAGAATCCTAAAGAAAAATGTATGTTTTCAACAGAAATTTTAAGCATCACAATTGTTTTAAACATGGGTGATAATGATGATGATGATATTAATAATAATAATAATAATAAGAAATGTTTCTTGAGCATCAAATCAGCATATTAGACTAATTTCTATAGGATCATGTGACACAGAAGACTGGAGTAATGATGCTGAAAATTCATTAAATAAATTACATTTTAAAATATACTCAAATTGAAAATACGTTTTAATTTAATATTTCACAATATTGCTGCTTTTTCTATATTTCTTAATAATTAAATTAGCCATGGGGGACTAAAAATCTCACTAGTCTCAAACTTTTGAATGGTGTATGTATATATTCAGTGTATATATGATACATATGTATCATGAGCTGTGTGTGAATGCCCATTTCCCTTGTCTGGGGAATTACAGTCACTGTGAATCAACACAGAGATGAAATCAGCGGTCTACACTGTTGGTCTGATTATGCAGATGAGAAGCAGGAATCTTCTCAGTATTCAAAAACCTCATCGGCAGGTCACCAGCGAGCTGTCACCACTTCCATACTGGGCCGTCAGTAGAGCGTTCCCTTGAAATGTTTTCAAACAGACTGTCAAACAGTACAGCTATTCTCATCAATCTAGACAGCCAAGCACAACAGACGAAAATGCTTGTCACCGAAGAAGTGTGGAGGGGGGACATTATACCATCGTAAAGGAAATGGAAAATTTGTAAAAGGAAAACGGGGGAATCACTGATGCTTATGAATTTTGATCTGTGAAGAAATTAGAACAGCACTTTATTGTGTCTGTTTGGACAAATTGTATTTTAAAGCATATTTTACCCACTTGGCGGATTCGCTATTTACATCACGGAATTACATGCAAGTTTAAAGCGCACAAGCGGACCATCTACTGGACAAGCCAGATTATACAATATCTTTATGTACACAATAAAAATCTTGTACATTGCAATCCTTTTATTTTTAATATTTGGCATGTTGGTGTGCTGCTGCGAGTCCCTGTGTGTGTAATAAGCAGTGTATGCGCGTTGTGGACCCGCCTATCCACATTATTCCTACGTCCCATGACGCTTTGCACGAATTATGGGTGTAACTTCTGTTAAGCTGTGAACATGAACTCATGCTCGCTCTATGAACGCAACACGTTAAAAACATTTTCACAATTCACCCTTCAACCATCGAACATTAAAAGGAAATTTAAAAGTGTCAAAGCATCAACAAGGTAGGCTACTTTCAACAGACCAAATAACCCCAAAAGCATGAGTCTTTGGTTAAATATCACTGTAGTAGGCTAATATCTGTATTATGTTGCTTTAATCAAAAATGTTAATTAACTTCAGCATTACGTGATACTATTTCAAAGAGATTTCTGTAATTTTGACATATTATAAATTGCATTTACCTGTGAAAGCAAACCTGAAAAGAGACGTGAGGATTTGAGGAGAATAACAAGAGATTATTCGTGCATTCCAGTGAATTATTAATGGAATGAATTGTATCGTAATCGTAAATCGTTGCAAAGGGAAAAAAGAAAATAATAATAAGGAAAAGAACTGAACTGAAAAGAGCTTGTTATATTCTTGTTATAACAACATTATATGTAATACCAAGTATAAGTTATTCTAATGATGTCTGAAAATAAATCATGAAGGAAAATTGACAGCTCATCCAGTCAAACTAACGGATCAGCTTTATTTGTAGGCCAACCTTCAACCGTCAACCTTCGTTTCAGCCTCTTTGAATGGAAGTTCCCCCAAACCGGAAGTGCCACCTATAATTCAAAATGCAGTAAGGTTCTCAGGAATAAGGTGGATGGACTCATATTACAAACGCGCTCTTTAAATAACCAAATACTGCACCATTGACTTTAGACCAGGTTTTTGTTGGTCAATGGCGCAGTCTATTTCAGGTGCCTCAAAATAGCAACACGCCAACATCGCGCCTGAACACACCTTGTTTTCAGACCCGCACACCCATGGGTGAACAAATGGGCGCAAATGCATTTGCCATTTAAACAACGTGGCGCAGGACGTTAAAATGATAAATGTGTTAAGCTGAAACTAGCAATAAACACTTGCATCGCACCTGACGCTGCATTGTGCCAGGAGTATGATAGTGCCCAAAGACTTTAAATCAGACACCCTGCTCTTCACTAAAAACATTTTTTCTCCATTATTACCTCCATTTGTTCCTCTCATAATGATACACGTTCAAAGAAGACTCTTAATAAAATGATATCCCCAATTGTAATCACCAATATTAAAAGGCTAAACAGAGGCCAAAGCTACATAAGCAATAATCCAAAACAGCTGCAGGCTGTTAGAGCTACTTTTCTGCAAAGCTCAATTCCTCGGAGCTGGTCCAGAACCAGTAAATCAGCTTTATGAAACAGGCACCTGTGCTGGACAAATATGATAAGTGCGGCGCCGGCCGTGGACATTGGCTGAACGGCACTGTGGGGATTAAAACTGTTCACAGGAGAACCTTCAGGGGAGCCAAACACAAGTGGCTGTTTTTTGACTATGAACCATCTTCAAAAGTAGGAGAAGACTAATGATTCTCTTCTGAAGAGTCTTATATGCATGCTTATGTTCTACTGCTATTCTAATTCTGTGAATTACGTCCTAGAGAAAATGGCATTTGCAATTTCAAATTACAATGTCATCACCAGCCAAGATGTGTTGAACGATCTCTACAAAACGAGAATTGAATTGAGCTTATATAGAAAACCTTAAAAGTCATGATCTTTTAAAGTTTTCGAATTGTGTTTCGAAAAGTTATTATCTCCATTTTCTGTACATCTTTTTGTCTTATGCATCTCTCTGAGTAGCTACTCAGCCTGCAGAAGTATATGATCTTTTGATAAAAGTCTCTTTTATAAAATTCAAAGAAACCTTTTTTCTTTCATTCTTAATTTGAAGAGAAATATCCAGGGAAAACCAACAAGAATGTCTCAATGATTTATTCAGTACTTAAAATAACCAAGTTACTGAGATTCTGTCCCATTTTAAATATTACTTTATATGTTATATTATGAGAAGAAATTGTACCCACCCATAAATATAAATTCATTGTACAATACAATACATTATAATTTAATTAATATAATATAGTGTAATATAATATAATATAATATAATATAAGAAGAAATTGTGCCCACCCTTGAATATATGTGTTATATTAACAATATTACATTTTAATTGTATACAATAAATGAACAATGTTTAAAGATAGGCACAATCTGAATTCTCAAATACAGTAGGTGAATATAGTTCTGGTTTCACAGACAAGGCTTAGATTAAGCCAGGCTTTAGTTCAGTTTGGACATTTAAGTAGCTTTTATAAACATGCCTTAGAAAAACAACATGGTGTGTATCTTGAGACAAAACAATGACATATTTTAAGATATGCCAGTGCAAGTTGCTTTCTGTTAAAACAGCTCAAACATGCATTTTAGTCTGGGGCTAGACTAATGCCTCATCTGTGAAACCGGGGGCTAGTATAATTTCTGCACGGTTTATATACTGAACACCCCTCAGGTGTATGGCCCATCTCCATTGGCTCATTGAGGTCGACATCCTTCCCTTACAAGACAAATATGAACCTGTATTCATCGTTTCTGCACCAATCAAACCTCAACATCCTTTCCTGGCGAGTCTTGAGACGCTTTCAACCTCCCTGCAGACTGGAACCGGTCATTTATTTCTTTTCACCCCTGTTCTGCTGTTTACCAGTAATTTGGACATCTGTCAAGGTGGTGGGTTTGCCACCGCTCTGGTGTCATTTGTGAGCGTTTTGTTGCCAAATCAACTAAGATAGATGGGGATATCAGTCGAGCCCTGGATGCAGATCAAATCCAGTCCTGTTTGGCTCCTGTTCCTCCTTTTGCAAGCGAGAACAATTACTATACGATGAAGGACACCAGCACTGACTTTCACAGAGGCCAGCATCTTCAAGCACATCTAGAATAGTATAGTTTAAGTTAATCTGAAGTCATTGAAGAAGTCCCTTGTGTATGTGCAAAGAGATAAAAAATAAATGTTTCCATGTGAAAAATAAAGCCTCTGGCTAAAATGATGAAATTTGAACCAGAGCAACAAAAATCTTTTGGTTGCATTTATCATAGTCATGCAGATGCAGACCCTAACCAGTGTTCAATCACTCAGTTCAGTGTTCAAAAACAGTTCAGGTGCAACAGTTCACATTGCGAGATTTTAATCGACCACTGCCTACATAGACAACTGCCTTTCTAATTTGTGACTGTTTTTTTACTTTTTTTACTCACTGATTTTAATACAACCAAGCTTGTTGAGCTTGTTGCAATGCATTCTGGGATTGCACACTCTGGGAATGATACAAAGCCTACCTTAGAGTTTGGCAAGGCACCTTAGAGGAGCATAATTAATTTTAAAATCATCTTTTGGAGCAGGCTTCGTGGCAGGAGCGTCTGTGAGGTCTTAAAATGCTGCCTGTGGAGGAAACTCACTAGGTTTTGGAACAAAATGCTGGTCAAAAGTCAGTTTCTATATACTAATGATTTCTGTACTCGGCTTGTGTCCTCATTATAAGAAGTCATGCATGGACCAGTTAAATATAGAAATAAAAATGCAACTTTCATCATTTCAACTGGGGGGGGGGGGGGGGGGGGCAAGCTGGGGCAGTTGTACTGTTAGAGGGGCCAGTTGCATTTAGACCTTATTGTTGTCATATCATTTTCTACACTGCACTGCAGGCATTAACAGGCAATTTTGCATTTCCATTATATTTTTACATTTGCATTACATATTCAGTATTAGTCACAGTAACTATAATTGACATGATGTCCTTCTTTCTCTTCATTTTGGTGAGAACTATAGAGCAAAAGCAATGGGGACCAATAAGCTTATTAATTAATTTACTGAAAATAACTGACTTGCTAGGTAACTATGTCTAACCGTTTACAGGGTTCCTGCACACTTTTTAATTTCAAAGACCTGAAGAAATCAAAATTAATATAGTACATTAGGGGTGTGCAATATTGACAAAAATATATCTCAATATTTTCAAAGTTTTGTTGATAATAATTAGATGATATTTAAATTTTACTGATTGTGTTGTGCTGGTGCCATGGCTGGTTTAGGCCTGTTGTTAACAGATGAGCTGACTCACGAAGATATTCATATTTTTCATATTCTATGCAATGGTCAGTTCACAGCAGTGACAGAAATTATTTTTTTAAATTAAAGGGTAACTAAACCCTAAACCAACTTTTTTTAGTTAATGATCTGTAAGAATGTGGCTTTATTAGTACTGTTCATTGATTCGAGTAACTTTTTTGACATTTGTGTATAAAGTGTTTTAATTCTACAATATATGGTGTAAAAACGTCTGAGTGCTGCCCTCTTCAGGTTGAACGGTGGCTACTGCAGTTGAATTTTCCTATTGGATGTTTGGGGTGGTTCGTGACGTAAGGGGTGGTAGGTGAGTAGGTAGGTTCAGGGGCGCTGTTAGAAATTTTGGGCCCTATGAAAGAATATGAAGTTGGGCCCCCTACCGCACCCTTTCCATTAATAAAATTGATCTCTGGGGGCCCCAAAAGTGTGTGGGCCCTTAGAATCGTCCTAACTTTTCCCCCCTTAGCGGCGCCCCTGGGTAGGTTCTATACAAAGAGACTCGTCTCAGGTGCACGCCCCCCTCCGCTGGGCTCTGCCCACTTTTCCAGCATTTTTCAAATATTGCTAGTGGGTGGAGTCAGGCTCTGACCAGGGGTTTAGTTATTACCCTTTAAGGGGCAATAGGCTATCTGCCACCTTAAATTGATTTCCAGGGGCATTTTCACCTATATATGGACATTCTTTCTAAACTTATTTAGAGTTATGCATCACCTTTTATGTCAAATACTAACATTCAAATTATACAGTAATTATAGCCTACTTATTTATACAATAATACTTAATTATACAATAATTATACACTGTACCACTGTTACCAGTCAAATTTAATCATTCATTTAAAATCCATCTTTGCAGTGCAGAGGTGACACAGAAGCGGCATTAATATATGTAACGGCACATAAAAACAATCCAAAGACCGCTAAGGAGCTGAGTGGAGGAATGACTTCTGTGACACGTTTATCCTTGACAGTTGCATGTTGTTTTATTTGTACAGGTTTGCACGGTCAACAAAATATGTGCTCCAGCACTCACCCCCATTCTTCCATATGAACACACACACACAACAGGTGTTTTTACCCCACTTAATTAATGACACTCCCATTATCATTTGGTCATGGGCAATGGACAATTGCATAAATAAAGCAATGAGATTTCTTTTTAAATCAATATTTAAATATGAAATGATTTCTAATTTTGACGTTTTAATTAAAGGGTACTTTAAATATGAAACTAAAACCGCCAGTAGGCGGTGGCAAGTCCCTGTCTTAAGTGAGTTGAGGGAGTCATTCATTCAACCGATTCGTTCAAACGGCTGATTCATTCGGGAAAGAAGCAAGTGATTCGTTCAAAACGCGGATTTCAGTCAAGAAATCATCGCTGTCTGTTGCATTGAGACTCTGCTACGGTTTCATTTTGAAATTCTAGTCGGCAAAATAAAGGCAAAACAAACAATATTGACAATATTGTGTCTAAAAAGTAACTCCCAATGTTAACTTATTGTTAATTTAACTGTTGTAGGCCCTATAACATCAATATCACAGTTGCAATTGTGCACGGGAAAACGGCACTCTTGCTGATGTGATATTCTAATATAAGAACATAATATGATATAAATATAAGACAAAAACTAATTTGGGGACATACGAACTGCACACAGCAGTGAAAAGACGATAAACAAATGCGATGTCAGCTCACAGTGCCTCCTACTGTAGTTTTGATTACAATATCATAATAGACAATACACATCGCACACCCCTACGCACATAAAGAATGAACTTACAACTGAACTGACATTTACCAACTTTCTTCTTCTCTCCTCTCTCGCGTGCAGGAGACAGACGTTATTCTGCCGCGATTCCCGCGAATGTGATGCGAATTGTAACGTGAACAAGCAAATCCACAAAGATAGAATAATAAAAAATTATACGCATACAACGATAACAACGATAAAAACGATAGCAAAAAATCAGTTTTTTGTAAAAATTATTTCACACTCCACATTTGGGGGGGCCGCAAGGGGGGCCAAGCTTGTTGTCACAGGGGCACTGCCCAACCCCCTGCCCCCCCCCCCCCCCCTCCCCCCTTTTGCATATTTATAGGGAAGTTTTAATTTTTTCAGGCTGTAAGAATGCCAAGATTACAAAAACATTAAAATCACAATGATAAAACCTGAGAGTTAGAGAATAAAGCTAGAGAAAGAGAGAAAGTGTAGCATCAAAGAAGCCACATGGAATAAAGAGCCAATGGCCCAGAACAGACAGAACAATGTCATTGAAAACTTGAGTCTTTAACCCCGTTGCCCAGGAAGGCTCATGTAAAGAGGAGATGAATTCAAGTTCAAAACTGAGTACTGGTTACAATGTTTTTTCATGCTTTCCATGACTGTGTGACTAAACTAAACTAGAGACATTCCAGGTGACCAATCAGCACACTACAGCTGCCCCCACAGAACTAAAGTTGCAAGCATAAACACCTCATATGATAGGTTTTAAAGGCTAATTCGCACTGCACCGACAGACGCCTTCAAATAAGACAATCACCAAATTAATCTACGACTCAACAAACATGTTTAGTCTGTGAAAACAAGCGGCAACCAGTGGCAATAGGAAGTTCTGGCAGGTCAAAGTTCCATCTTGTATAATTTGGGAAGACCCATTGACCGGCTATAACTTGGAACCAAGCTGCCCCTGGGCTCCAGACTCCTCGAAACCAGGATGGCTTGGTTCCTGAGTTACAGGAATGAGTTAAAATTTTTGGAGGGCTATAACTCTGGAGCCAAGCTACAACTGGGCTTGAGACTCCGTAGATAGAATGGAGCCTTAGAAACCTCTCGGACCCCGGAGTCTGGAGTCCCGAGGAGGCTCGGTTCCGGAGTTTCGGCCAGTCAAAGAGCCACAGGAATTGGCCATATCCCAGGCGGGGGGCTCGGGACTTTGGGGCACACTGATCTGACAAAACCTGACGAAGTGCAGTGTGAATTGGCCTTAAAGGGATAGTTCACACAAAAAATGAATATTTTGTCATCATTTACTCACCCTTAAGTTGTTTCAAACATTTGTGAGTTTCTTTCTTCTGTTGTACACAAAAAAGAAGATATTTTAAAGAATGTTGATAACCAGACACTTGACGGTAGCCATTGACTTCCATAGTATTTTCTTCCTACATGGAACAACATGAGAGTGAGTAAACGATTTTTAAAAATATTATTGAGTGAACTACCCCTTTAACATAGCTCTGGCTATGACCAGCCTGGCTAGTTTCAGACCTTGAGATCAACAACACTCGTTTGCGAGAGATTCTGTGTGACATAAGCTCCTTAACAAACAACTAGAATGTAAAAGAAGGACCATGAATCCAAATTAAGATAACATTTTAAACAATGATCAGTGCTTAATTAAAAGCCTAGTCTAAATTTAAGGTCTTGTGAACTGAGGTGGATTTAATTAAAAAACTTAAGTTAATTGCAACCCCATTTCAACAACTGAAGTGTTTTGAATAGTAGAGCAAAAAAGATGCATGCACATTTGAACAAAAACATGCATTTTCATGCTAAGAACATCTCGACATGCACATATCCGCATATGCACATCGGACATACACTCGTACACTGCATGCAGCTCTCCGCAAGCTCACACTGCAACATTCGCACAAATCCAGGTGTATTCTGTGAGGCGTCACTTCTTCATTAGCCTTCTTCACTTCATGCCTATGGTTTTTTTACTATTCTGACTCAGACTTTCAGAGACCCCAAAGGCCGAATTACCATCGTACAGTCACAGCATGATCAAGCGTATTCCCTGCCGATCGATGCAGCATAATTACGTGTCATCTCTCATTCTACAGAATTAGCTCTGTCGGCTGATGTCCCCTCTTCCTGTCTGCCTCTTTCTCATCACACATTGTTCTGCAGAAGAAGAACATCAAGGTTTGATCAGGTCCGATGTGGGTGCATCAGCGCTACAGCAAACCTACTAATAGGCATCCTGCCGAGCTGTCATTGCATCCATCTACGGATGGCAAAGATAAATTACTCTTAAGAAACTCTCACTGCAGACAAAAATGGAGCAGCTACAATTCCATAAGGCTTTTCCCTGCACAAAAGTAACATCAAACGGAGCATAGATACAATTCTAATGGTCAAATCATGTGGACTGTACTGACAAAGCACACCTAAGGTGACTGCGCATTTGCCAAAGTCTTTGTTTCCACTTCTCGTTTTAAAAGTCCAATTCAAGATTTCATTACTCAGAAGAGTGGCCTTCCGACCAGCCGGGGAATTTCAGAAGGAAACCACCGAGCAAACGTTTCCACTTCAGTACCAAAGGTGCAAATAAACAAAAGCACAGCCACTCCGTGAAATCAATCAGGGGAGCCAACAGGTGGCGGCGATCCAATCCAAAATTTGCATTCAATGGCACAATGAGGAACACAACCTGGGCTTCGCTTTCTAAAGACTCCATTAGCATTTGAGTGAAAGCAGTCATGGGACGACAAGCGCAGCATTTCCTCGTGTGTTTTACCTCATGTGACCTCAATAACTCAAGTTTAAACACTTTCATGCTGACGGAATCACACTCAAATGGGAGGTGGTAGCAAATTTAAATGTCTTTTATCAATGTTTTACTTCAAAAGAAATGAGTAGTACTGTAAAATAATCAAGCTCTTTTATTGTACAATTAACCTTTATGTTTTGGAGTAAATCCTGTGAATTCGCATTGCGAAACATTTAAAAACAGATTTTGAAAAAAAAAAATGCTCCATGAACAAATGTTTTGAAAATATTATAATAATAGACGACAGGCCTCTGAATTATTATACCTGCTTAGTGTAGTGGCCACATTGACAATGTACAATGCTGTTCAGCCAATAAGAATCAAGAACTATTAGTTACTGCAAGAATGTTAGCCAAATGTAACAGAAAACCTTGCTAGAACATTAGCCAAAGTTTTGATAAAGTTCCCTGTTTGCTGTGGTATTGCAGGAAAGTCGAGTACATAATATCTTTTAATATTTTGAATTTATTATATTTACAATTTATTCATTCAAAACTGAAGCGCTTGAGTGCGACGTGATCGCAAGGTCTGAAGTAAAGTCTAGTGAAGTTAAGTCATACAATGCTGAGATCACATGACTGGCTAAATACTTCAGATTACACCCCTATAATCATACACTATCATCTGAAGGATTAATTAATCACAGGAGGTAATGTGCCTGTGAATGCATTGATAACCATAAATATGTACACTCAGTGGCGTGCACAGGGGGGGGGGGGGGCGGGGGGGCCGGGGGGGCTCACGCCCCTGCCCCTTTTGTCTCAAAATGTATTGTGCCCTTTTCTGATAATTGTAAATAATAATTATTATTATTATAAATATTATAATAAATGAAACACACACACCCTTGCCACTAACAATAATAATACAAACAAATATTATATAAAAAAATTGACGGAGAAGTGGTAGGCGGAGTTTCCTTTGCAGCGCCTCATACGCATTTAACGGTTCTGGTACGCACTACCAGTGTTGCCAACTTAGCGACTTTGTCGCTATATTCAGGGGCGGACTTAACCATTAGGCAAAGGTCGGCAATTGCCTTGGGCCCCGAGCTACCTAGGGGCCCTCAAAATGCCCCATTAAATTATTCTTAAGTTTTTATTTATTTTTTACTTTTCGCAAATTATATATTTCTAAAAAACATTTGCGAAAAAAGGCATCAAATCACTAGTGTCGCAGACAGGAGGGGCCCCCCCACCTCACTACATTGGACTATTCCATTATCTCACTTTCTGCGTGCGAAAGTGACAAGGCTAATGCGCCAAAAAACTGACGGAGAAAAATAAGTTATTGACAGACAGTGTAGGCTACAGAGTGACAGACAGAGAAGCTACCCAAGCGGTGCTGAAAAAGCAGGAAGCGGGAGGAAAGCAAAACGTTTTTAGCAAAATTGCAGAAGGTAACAAACTTTTTTGTGATGCCCGTAGGGTTGCCACCCGTCCCTTAAAATACGGAATCGTCCCGTATTTGTGAAATAAACAGCGCGTCCCGTTTTGAATCAATACGGGACGCGGTTTGTCCCGTATTTCTGGTAGTGTTACCACCCATCCCGTTTTTCCCGGGATTGTTCTTCTTTTTAACAACCTGTCCCGGGAAATTTATACACTCTCCCGGTTTTCGAAAGGCTAAGAGGAAAATGAATGTTCAAACAGCGCGCACGGTAGAGAGGTAGAGAGCGCGAGAGCTTGCGTGCGTGCGTGTGCCTCACGAAGCGCATGTAAACCCCCATTAATAAAAAGCTTAGACAAACTGTAATTGCATAAAGCTACCACATTCGGTAAGACAAACGCAATGATCATCGTGATTATCTGTAAGAAATGTATAACACTATCAAAAACTATAGCATAATACAGATCTGTATGAATGAAATTTGCCAAATAACTTACTGGCCAGCAGGAAGACGGCTCATGCTGTTTAGCTAACCTTTCACAAAGTCATCATAAAAACTTTAATTACAGCAGTGTTTCTCAACTAGCAATCTATTCAGTCAGCATATTTGTGTTTGATCTCTGTGAATTACAGAAATATAAGACTTGCTAGACCTACTTTTTTTCCTATATTTCTTTGCACAAAACTCTCCAGAAAGTGCCATGTAATAGTTTATTTAAAAAAAAAAATCTGATTTTTTTTTTTTTTCGTTCTCTTTTAAAGATCGGATGGGGGGCCCCATACTACCTTCGCCTTGGGCCCCCAATTTGCTAAATCCGCCACTGGCTATATTTAGCGAGTATTTAGACCCCTCTAGCGACACATTTTCAAAAAAGCGACTAGCGACAAATCTAACGACTTTTTCTGGTGTTATTGGAGACTTTTGGAGACTCTCTGACGTGAAAGCACATATCTTTCTTACTCTTCTCAACGAGCAGCGGGTGCTGCCGTGGGTCCCACCCCCGTCCCAAAGCACTCACAGGCGGCCCAGTCCTCGCGTAGCAGCCCCTCCCAGCTGCAGTCCTAGCAGGAGATGTTCACCCCTCCGCGTACAGACTGCAAAAGAATCGCGCAAATGAGTCGCTATTTTTAGCGACTTTTCAAACGTCACTCACTCTAGTAGCTACGACTACCCTGTTCAGTAAATGGCGGAGAGGAGCAGCAGCACATTCATCTGTTGAGCGCACGGCCGCTGAGAGACGTGAATGAGCAGTGTTCTTCCACGGATTTATCACTTATCTGCTTTTCTTTTTTATTTTACTTAAATAATTTAGTTTCCTTCCTTTTATTGTGCTTACGGTATTACTTGTAATAGGCTACTCGCTATCACAGAGCTTTTGTTCATCCGGCTCCCAAACTCTCTCAATTCAAATAATTTTCCACATTGGCCTATAAAAAAAATTAGTCATTCACTAGGCCTATATCATAGCTACTCGTTCTATTGTCTGACAAAACATATATAGGAAACGAGAACAGCTTTATTTTACATTCGGCTACATTATATTATAATATATTAAATACAGTATGTGAGCTGAGCATTAATTTATAGAGAAAACACATTAGACAAGCAAAACGCAAGTACGACGCGATGACGTCACGAATATGCTAATTGACGTATGGCGTCATCTAGCGACATTTAGCGACTTTTAGGGAAGGCGTTAGCTACTTTCCTTTGAAAATAGTTGGCAACACTGCGCACTACGCAGCAGTTCGCGCGAGTCTCTTTAAACGAGCAGCAGGTAACGTTTAAGCTAATACGGAAAATTACATTTATCCTACCATCACCATGCTACTCTGAATGTTGCTGCAGCATGCGAGTTATTCTTAACTACAATAAAAGTAGCCTATAACTCGATTTCAGACGCATTCTGAGTGACAATGTCATTCGTTTTTATCCAAGGAATAAAAGTGCAAGGGGAAATACATCTAACAGTTAGTTTCAATGAAATCTTAAGTCCATGTCCAACTCTAAATTGTGAGGAACTTATATCTTGGATTTCATAGTAACGCTTTACAATAAGGTTCATTTGTTCATTACTCATGTATGAACTAACATGAACTAACCATGAGCAACACATTTGTTACTGTAGGCTATATCTTAGTTAATACTACAACTGTTAATTGTTTATTCATGTTATGTCACAGTCAGTGCATTAACTAATGATAACAAATACAACTTTTGATTTTAATGTTTTAGTAAATCCTGAAATTAATATTAACTAAGATTAATAAATGCTTAAGTGCAGTTCATTAGCTAATGTTAACTAATGAAACCTTATTGTAAAGTGTTACTGATTCATGATAGCTAACACTGTATTTCATACATATAATACATACATTAAATTTACAACATCAACAAAACTAAAAATTAATTTTCCATAATTACCTTCTTGATTGGTGAAGTAAATAATATTTAGTAATATTATCATAATTTCCCTATTTTCATTTGATGTGTTATGTATTCTAATAATTGTATCAACATATTTTCTTAGAATGCCAAGGACAGAAAGAACAAAAACAAAAAAAAATCAAGAAGTAATCATTTTTTTTTTATTTAGTGCCCTTTTTGGTCCCTCCGCCCCTGCCCCTGAGGAGGTCTGTGCACGCCACTGTGTACACTGCATACACACCAGTAGGTGTCAGCAGGGTCCAAAATGAACACTTATCAAAGCACCAAATGCAAGTAAAAACTGCCTTTGACCAGAAAAAAAAAACTGTTAGTAACTGCAACACATTGCATTATTAATCAAACTGAAATGCTTGCCTGACCCTCGCTAAATGTTAAACCAAACTAGAACTGTCATGACCCATGCGTCTTCCCCATCATACGTTTATCGAGGACATCATTTCTTTCCTCCAGAACTCCATTTGGCGGCACATTGAGTATTTCTCACATTAAGCCACTAAAACAAAAATAAACAGAACAAAATGTCCTTATGTTGTTTATGGCAGGTGCAGCTTTATCAAAAGATGGAGACCGTCTCATTTTATATACGATGCTGCAAAAGACATTATCCTACGCTCCATGCCACAAACACACAACAAACGGCTTGAAATAATCATATTGTCACAAGGAAAACATTTTCTACTTAAGATAATGATACAAAATATAGTCTCATGGCCAGTAAGCATTATTTATTGTATATTTTCTCCATTCACTCGCCAAGTCGCCATTGTTTGGTATAAAATAAATTATAGAGTGCTTGTTTAAATCCCAACACCACTGTCAAAGAAAATGTATCTTGCACCTTAGAGCTCTATAAAATAATCCAACAAATCGTTTTCAGATAATACAAATAAATATTGACATTACAAATATGGGTAAATTTGTTGTTTATATGAAAATATATGTTGGAGTCAAACTGGGTCAAGATGACTCATGAACTGAAGATTTTCTGAGATTTTTCAGTCACCACTGTGCCAATCAGAAATGACTGAAAATACTGTGCCGTTTTTAAAGTGACGGTTTGAGGTATGGTTGCTCTTTAAAGTCAGATGTTATATCAAGACATTCATTATTCGTGTGCACAACAAAACAAAACCAGAGAGTTATTTTCAAAGCATCACACCATATAGAAAACAGCAAAGTACAGTCACGTCCTCTCATCTGGTGTCAATGTTTTCTCACTACTAATGGACTGAGTTCACTGGATGAACTGCTTCATTGAAAACCACAAGATGCTTTCTTTGTTCTTGATAAGAAGAGATAAGGATTTTTAAAGCTCATATCTCAAGGTCTTCAGGGAGAACTACATTGAATGGTCTTAATTTCCTAATCGGCACCAATTATCAGCAGCTGCTATCTCAACGATTAGCTGTAGCGGCAGTCGGCCTTGAAGCAAAGCCTACGAGAAAGAAATCAAGACGAGGAGAACATTGCTTTTGTGTTAGCAAAGAATCAGACTGAACGTCAAACACAGAACTTTGTCATGGAATTCGTCAGGCTAAATCCTTTATATTACTATATGTATTAATAATTTCATTGTATTTAAAGGGGTTATGTGTGGACTTGTTATTAGCGATGGCCGTTAAGTGAACTGCAGTCAGCAACATAAGAGACTGAACGTGATTCAAGGCCCCGAATTACTAGGGGGAGGGGGGGGATATTCGTTTCTCTAAATACCGGCTATGTGTAAACGTAGCCTGAGAGTGACGTGTAGATGAATATGTAAATATGTGCTGCAAGCTTTCCTCTCAATAACAAAATAAACACACAACAAAAATGACAGCGGTGAAAAAACGACAGTTAAGAAAACATCCGATCATAGCGATGTGGATATGTTTGCACCAGCTAATTCATCTGCATTTTGTCGACAGATGAGGTCATTAAAATTACACTAACAACATGCTAATTCATGTTAACAATATGCAAATTCATGTTACCAACATGCTAATTCATGCTAAAATGTTAAATCATGCTAGCAACATGCTAAAATCTATCTATCTAATATTTCTATCTGTCTTATATTTGTATCTGTCCATCTATCTTTCTATCTATCTAATATTTATATCTATCTATCTGTCTATCTTATATTTTATCTATCTATCTATCTATCTATCTATCTATCTATCTATCTATCTATCCTTTAAAATCACTGAACTAAAACTTCAACTGAAAACCTTCAAACTTCAAGCTTTTAAAACTTCAAACTTCCTGGCTATACGGCTTTTTCAAGCCAACTTAAAGTCCGTCAACAACCTTTTTTATCAATCCCTTCTTTGAATGAAACATTGAATTTAATGTGCAGAACATGCAGCTCTTTTGCATTGAATTGTTACACAAAGAAACATTTTGTGAAACAGAGACAAATTCCTGTAAGAAGGATAATTCAATTCAAATTCATACTCATGAACGAGACCCGCTTCCTCAATTCTGAATTGTACACACACTCACACTCACCTTGTGTTTCTGTCCTCAGAGGCTCAGTGATGTTGCCAGGGTGATCATATCAGCATTTCCACGGTTCTGTGTGTAGCTGAGGGAGTTTGAGGTGGCATTGATGATCAAAAGAGCTCTTGACTGACAGAAGACTTCATCTGAGACCGTGTACGCACATCCATCGCCTACAGTGACAGCAAAGATTGATTCTCCTTGTATTGAACATGTTTTGTAGTGATAATTAGTGTCTGAGTAATGCGAGCAAACAAGCCGATTCCCCAGTGAAACAACAGTATATAGGTATTTACATCAGTTTAAATTTCCAAAATAAACACTAACCAACACATTGGCCTTTTGGGTTTAATATAAAATAAATGTGAATAAAATGTATTCTAAAAAATCATGTTGACACAAAAAAGCTTACATTTGTCATGCAATATGCAACATAAGACACTGTGCAGTGGTTCTCACTCGGTTTTGCATTTTATATTAGGACAGTGCCAACACCGTGTCAAAAATTCTTTATGAAATGTAAAGAAAATGATAATTAAACCAAAACTGAAACGCATTAATATTACCCTAAATTGCACAGGCTAAACTAATTGCTAAATGGCTTAGTAAGAAAACCTACAGTTTTGAAAACCCATAAATAACAAGTGTAATGTATCAACCTAACACACAGAACAAGCACTAATATTGAATTAGTATTAGTCATATTTTCCAAAAAAAAAACAAAAAAAACAGGTGTATTTTCACCAAAATACAATGTGTTAAGTATTTCACCTTTAACACTAACAAATATGGGAATCTTCCCTTTTAAATGTAAATGTATGTTGATATTCTAACTACGGATGACTTTATGGCTACTTTTGTATTATTCATATTTAGCATTGGTTTCAATTTCCAAATGTGAACACTGTGTTTGCATCATGAAATCCTCTCGAGGACTCTTTGATTCAAAATAGCTGATTTAATCCACTTACTTACTGTGATTCTTTGAACACATTTCACATTAGATAATCCAAGGGGAATATTTCACTGGAATGAAAGCTCGACTGCCTACACAGAGGCCATGAATCACAAATCAAACATGTCAGGTGTAAATAGGCGGGTCAGCAGCGGGTTTCACTGAGTTTGTGATTCTCTCTGATTGGTGGAATACTGTGAGGGGGCGGAGCTTGTGCTGAAACACCCGTTTACCTGCTTCAGGTGAGAGTGTGAGTTGAGGGAACCGCAAAGAAAACAACTGATATAGAACTGCAGTCTGTTGGATTATTCTGAAATTGGTTGCTCCGTTGAGAGGTAATTTATATTTTTTCACAGAATTCTCTTATTGAGTTTACATAAGATTTATAAGAAGAAGAAAATAGAGCTAGTTGGTTGTGATAGGAAGAACTGTAGTTTGGACTTTGCTCTTTAAAAGATCCTTGCCTGCTCTGACCGCCGTTAATTCGTTTTTCTGGCTTATTTAATTTCTTATGAGACTGAAATTATTATTACAGACTGTCAGTAAGCAAGTGCTCAGAGAAGGCTCATTGAATCAAAAGCATATTTAAGATGTATTCAGTTGTGAAACTCTTCCTCAAAGTTTAATTGCTGTGTGTTTTATTGGCAGCTACACTGACCCATGATTTGTTCCTTAAATGATTTATAGACACAATGATAACAATCAGTTTCAGTGCTTTGAGATTTAACCCAAGTAACCCAATTCCCTGTTTTTATTGTCCCCTTTTTCTTTTTTTTTCTTTTTTTGATAACTCCACCTGGTGTTTCAAACATTATAATCTTGTAGGCTATAACAGGGTTCCTACAGGTTTCTTCAAGTTAAATTCAAGTCTTTTTAAGACCATTTATATAAAAAATTAATACCTATTTCACGTCCCTACCAGCAAAGAAAAACAAAATCCTTCAACTTGTGTTGATTTATTTTTCAAATGTGGAATGGGTAAAAGATGATAAGCCAAGCAGGTGTGAAAAATAAAAACATTTCAGTAGGCCACAAGAAAGTTTGCCGAACAATGTTAAGTTGTGTTTTAACATTAGCTAGCTACTTATTCTATGCTGGGAATATGGGGAACTGAGAGACCCCTGAACAATAAACATCGAAAATAATAATAATAATCGTGGTTGACAAATGAAACTTTTGAGGAAAAATACAATACGGAGAAGTTACATACAGCAGTGTTAATTTTGACAGCAAATTTTGATTTAGTTTTAGTCTCAGTCTTTTGACTAAAAATATGACAAACTAATTTTAGTCATACTTTAGTCATCTGAATTGTTTTAGTTTTAGTCTAGTTTTAGTTGAAGAAATACAATAAGATTTTAGTGATTTTAGACTTTAGTTTTTTAGATTTTTGAAATCTACTGTAAACTAAATCTACAGTAGATTTAGTCGACTAAAATATAATGGGTTTAGGTAAATTGTAATGTGTTAATTTAGAATTTCTCTAAAATTTCCAAACCCATATACTCCCGGAGAAAACATATATTAACCTATTAATATGAATGATTTTTAAGTTTCAACAAGCAATACAGATTAAACTACTGTGACTTAAAAAAAATATATTAAAATTAAATAAAAACACTTTTCCTAAAGTAAAACACAGTCTTCTTTTCAATGAATGATATATGCATTCTTATAACAACTTACAAATAATTGTCTGCTTGAAAGAATAAAGAATTATGTATGTATGAATTAAATTATTAATAAGTAATCCTTATTAAAGCTATCAACAAACAGTAAATGCTTTTCTCTTTTTTCTTTTGTTGCTTGATCAAAATTAATGACACAGACCGCATTATGTTTATTGCCACTGTCACTTTAAGACATCGGATCATGTCCAATGACATGCGGATACGATTGTACTGATGCACACCCGATTCACCTGTTTAAGACATAACCGACATAGTTTACATGAATACTCTCCAAACCGGACATTTAGGCATAATGTTGTGTGTATTTGTCCATTCAGACACGAAAGAGAGCTGCAGTACACGCGCGCTGTATAGGTGTATATGTGCATGGCTCCACGCTTCGGCTTGGTGCGTGGTTGGTTTACATTTTTAACATTTTATGAGACCGCGGGGATCAGTTCTGACTGGATCGCTTCCCAGATCGACACTATCTGACATTTTCATCTAGTTTTTATTCGTTGACGAAAATGTCAATAGATTTTCGTCATAGTTTTTGTCATTCAAAACTAGGTTTTATTTAGGTAGCGTCTCGTTTTCGTCAGTGAAAAATGTCGTTGAAGAAAAGTTATTATTTTAGTCAATGAAATGAACACTGACATACAACACAATTTTTAAGACCCAGACATCAAAATTCAAGACTTTTTAAAGACTTTTTAAGGTATTATTTCCAAATTCATAAATTCAATGCTTTTAAGGCTTTTTAAGACCCCGCGGGAACCCTGTATAAATGCCTTATTTGCCATTCTCTAGAGTGATTTACAAAGGATATGCAATCCTAAGTGATAGGCGAAAATATGGGTCAGGCAGATAAATCAGGCAGTGTTTGAGATTTCTGAATTTGTCTGATGCCAAACTGGTCAAAAATATCCAAACACACTTTTCATTTGTTAGGGTACAATTTCTGTTTTGAAATGTTAGTTTTAAATTTAGTAAATATTGTGTATGAAAAAAATCTAATTATTAAAATTAATGTATTCAATTATAAATAGTGTTATTATTAAAATTGTATTTTATACAACATTATATATTTTTTGTTTTTGTTTTTCTTTGATCTGGAAAGTGGATCAATCGGGCAAATTTACCATTCCAACACTTTTAACCAAGAACTAATTAAAGAGACAGTAAAATACATTATTTATTTAAGTGAATTATAAATGTTGTTTTTTATTTCAATTTATTTATTATTTCTTATAAATAATCTTATTTATTTCTTGTTTATTTGTTTGTATATACAGTATCATTATAAATTGGGTTCAGTATTGGCTTTTAAAAAATAGGCTATATCTGTCCGATACAAGTCTATAGTTCCTGATTTCATTTTTCTGTGCCATATTTATTTTGTTGACATTTCTCCTTTACTACTTCAGAGTGATTAATGTTGTTATTTTACACCTTTGAATTGAAACTCGAGACTTTCTCATTCCATTTGTGTTAAAATGACATTTGAATTTGCCATAACTGAGACCCTTATCAGAATCAAATGACTCACACTTGCAAATGAGGTGTCCAGTCAGCGAGAGACAATGACAGTCTGTTCTTTTTCCCCCCAGGTTGTCAGTAAGAAGTTGACATTTGGCTATGAGCAAGTTTTGGATCAACTTCCCCTTACCGCTGGCTGCATTATACATCATTGCAGCGTGTCTAAATCATGCAGGTGTGTGAAATATATTTATTTATTTATTTATTTAACAGTCTCTTTGAGGGTTTTTTGTGTTAAAGGTCACTTTTCTCTTCACTTTGTGTGGGCTGTATTGAGTTTCCACGGCAGTGTGACCATGTTATGCATAAATTAACCCTGCATATTAAGAAGTTGCTCTGGCCTCCCACTCTGCTTTATGCAAATTCTAGCTCTGAATATTACTGGTTCTGAGATTCAGTTCTATGCACTTGCATGTGCATTTCAGACTTTTAAAAAAGCAGCAGATGTAGCGTGAACAAAACAATAGTTATTTATGTGTGAGCGCGATTTGCATCGTATTGAGTGCACTGAAATTATAGAGCATGAAAATGCATAATTTTTGACCATACATCAACAGTCTTACATTGGTTTAGCCCAGCGGTGTTGCTCAACACATTCATGCTTGGACTGTTTTTACTCCAGCTGAGAGAGGCGATCCGTAAATCACAGACACTCCCTGCATTTTGTGTGAAAGTGCAATGCTAATAAGAATGACATAGTTGTCTGACATGTTCTGTTGTGTTGGTGCTGCCAAAAACAAGACAAACCCGATAATCTGTAGCGTTTCCCAAAAAAACAAAATCATATGCCCCAAGCAAATATTGCTCCTCTGTAATCAAAGCAGTTGTTTGTGAATTTGAGACACAAAGATAGTAACAGGAGCATCTGAAGACAGTAAAGTACGTCAGCTCACATTGCATAGATCACTAACTGTTGTTTCAGGCTTCAAGTCTTATCATTCAGTTTCTGATGACAGTAAACTGTTGTTGTTTGGTAACATTTCTGTGACCTTCACAGCAGTGGCCTTTGTCGAAGCTTTAACAAGCACTAAATGTTATAAATTAGCATTGTGCCATGAGTATACATTTTGTTTCCAGCATAAACATGCCTCTTAAAAAATAAAGGTTTTATTGACATCTATAGGGTTCCATGAACAACCTTTAATATTCATGGACCATTTCCATTACACAAAAGGTTCTTAAGATTTTTTTTAAATGTTCTTCACACTAAGAAAAAAATGGTTATTTAAGAACTGTTCACTAAAAGTTTTTTGGGGGGAACCAAAAATTGTTCTTCTGTAGTGCTTTTGGAGCACCTTTATTTTTAAGATATTATGCTTGGTGCAGTTAACGTTATGCTATTCCATCCGTAAAAAAAAACATTTTCTAGTGATCATGGCTCAGGTAATTCATCAAATATGGGAGCAGAAAGTTATACCGTCCAAATATCCTGAAGCACCATGCAAGTGCACTTTCAGCATTTTAAAGAGCCGATGGATGGAGTCTGGATATGTGGAGTGATGCTGTACAGTCTGTATCATCCTCTACACAACCAACCCACAAGATTGAAGCATGGAAATTGCACCTAGCAGATTTTCTAGCACAGACAGAATGTGCATATAAATACTGTAGCATTATTAGCAACCGTGATTCATTATAGCAAATCCCCCTCTTGATCCCTTTTTAAAAGTGCATATAATACAAAACAGGATCGTTTGTGCTCTTTTGAAATAAATGGTGTCATGTCACTTCTTCCTCAGACCAATCATTGAAATTAAGCTGCAAAAATGGTTTCATCAGAAATAGCCACAGTTATGAAGTCACAATATGAGCACATTAACACATGAGCACATATGAAAGGGCTAAGTATTCAGCAAATTAGAGATGTCATTGACATGCAAAGAGGTTAGCCAATCATAACAGAGCTCATTTACATATAAAATGTGCAGTTGAAAAACTGAAAAGCCTGTTTAATTTGCATTATAAACAAAACAGCGGCTGGTTTTGGTGCAGGAAACCTTGACTAAGTTTCAGAGAGAAAATGCAACTCACAAAAGTGCTCTTTTAATGTGCAAAAACTGATGGTCGTGGCCCAAACACAGGGACGTGCAGAGCATGGACGCGGGAAGTAGGGGTGCTGGGGTGCTGCAGCACCCCCTGTTGGCAAACTGATGACAATAAAATGATAGCTTATAAATATATCTCTGGTTGTTGTTTCTGTTCCACAACATTTTGTATGTCATGTTTGGGGTGTGGGATGAAGAGAGGGATATTTTTAGTAATTATTTAATTAAAAATTATTTAATTTATCTTCAGTGTGTAGTATTAGCCAATCAGGTGTCTTCTGTCTTGACGCGAATCACGCGATTACGATTCAGCCTACGCAGCACAAAAAAACACAAAAAAAACCTAGTCTAAAAAACTGCTGCTAGTGATATAACGTTCTCTTACGAGAGTATCTCTCGTACTGCGTAATATCTTACGCTACGGGGAAAACCTCTTTTCCACGAGATATTGAAGCAAAAAATTATCCTTAATTTTGAATTAATGTAAAACGCTGTGCAGTAGCATGCAGATATAGGCAGGACGGCTCGCGCGCCTATTGGCTGCCCTGCGGCAAACAGCAGCAGCCTATCGAGAGAGGTGCTGCGTGACATAATCCTATGGGGGCATTTCGCGCCCATTTCGTCACGTCCAGCCAGAAAAGGGCGCAATTTCGCCCTATAAATATAGCTCGATAAGGCTGGTACACTGATTTTCATCTCTTCAGCGAAGCATCACGCATCGCTGGATCCGGAGTGAGAAGCCACGCCGTCTGAGAAAAAGCACACAGCGGGACGAGCCATTGAGTCTGAAGTCGCTGGCATCGCCGCCTTTAGCCGCCGTACCTGCTACGCTTTCCGGCGTTATATCCTTTTCAAACTGTGTGTGTGTGTGTTCGCCGCTGCGACACACATTTTTTCACTGTCTATCTCTCTCTGCTAAAAGAGCTGCGTCTTTTTCAAGATGCAAAGATCCTGCAGCTCGTGCCGAGCCACACTCAGCGACGGGGACCATCATGTTATCTGCGTTTCCTGCCTGGGTGAGGATCATGCGGCTCTCGCTCTCGTCGACGGCGGATGCCCTCACTGTGAGCTACTGCCTATGGTGACTCTGAGGACTCGCCTGGCATCCTTCTCAGAGCCTGCACTTCAGCCCGCTGTAGCGCCGCGCCGTAAAAAGCGCCGTGCTCAGCGCGCTCCCGAGCCTTCTCCTGCCCACCAAAGCTCGCCGGTTCGCCCGCCAGCTTCGCCGGCATCGCTCGAGTCCCTCACCGACGGACAGCGGCCACCGTCTGCCGCCGCTTCCTCCATTGAGGTCGACGAAATAGCCCCGAGCCTTCTCCAGCCCGTGATAGCTCGCCGGTTCGCCCGCCAGCTTCACCAGCTTCACTCGAGTCGCTCGCTGACGGACAACGGCCTCCGCGCGCCGCCGCTTCCGCCATTAATGACGAAGAGATAGCTGCATCTGTAGAGAAGGCCAGGTTCAAAACCGCGGCTAGCTTTCTTTACGTTATAAGAAAGCTACCCCGCCCCCCGTGGGCATGCGTCACCGGCGAAATGAGGAAAGAGTGTGTTTTTAGTCCCGCCGAGGCCGGGCCAATCTCCTTTTCTCAAACATTTCTCAGCTCCTCTTGGTTTGAGCGGCTGAAAATGTCAATATTGCAGCAATGAGCCTGTTGTATTACACGCACGCCTGCAAACAAACGCCGACGCACACAAAACTGTGATGACGCTCTTTATCCGCTTGGGCTATTTTAAGCTTTTGTCGTTTCCCCCTGTGGCTCAGTGGCGAAACCCAAAGCCTTCGCACGGGAGACCCGTGTTCGAGCCCAGCTCTCGCAGCGGATAAAAATTTAGTCTCGCCGCAGCCAGACTTACACCCAAACTTTTCACTCGTTCAGTTCCAAGAAAATGCGACTGTTCCAGTGTATTTTGCAGTAAACAAGCCGGTAACATGGCCCGCTTGTCTGCACACAAATGCCGTTTCCACGGCGACCCAGAAAAATCATGTAAGCAGTGTATTTTCTGGTATTCCGGCCACAGCCGATGGTGTTATGAGTGTATTAAAAATGCCACAGCCCAGTGTTCATTTCTACACACAAACACAGCCCGCCAAAGTGCAGGGCTCGCACAAATGAGTTCGACTCATGTCAATTGTGCATTAATTATAGTGAATGTGCCCACAACCCACTGCCCACAAACACTACACACTGCATGTGCCACGTTTTCTGTAAAAGAAACCAACACACATACAGTCAGCTAAGGCCCACGGTGTTTAAGTCTCGCCGCGGCCAGACTCTACCGAAACTTCTCGCTCGTTCAGTTCCAAACAATGTGACTGTTCCAGTGTATTTTGCAGTAAACAAGCTAGTACCACAGCCCGCTTGCCTGCACACAAACGCCAGCTTTAAGGCGACCCAGATAAATCCCAAAAAGAGTGTATTTTCTGGAATTCCAGGCCACCGCCGATGGTGTTATGAGTGTTGTAAGAATGCCCACGTCTCAGTGCCCATTCCCACACGCAGACACAGCCCGCCACAATACAGGGCTAGCAAAAAAAAAAAAAAAAAAAATCGACTCATGTCGATTGTGCAATAAATGTAGTGTACGTGCCCACAACACAGTGCCCACAAACACTACATGAAGCATGTCCCACGGTTTCTGTAAAAACGAAACCAACACATTTTCAGTTGGCGCGAGCCGACAGTGTTCTCAGTGCAGCGAGTGTGCCCGCTATCCCGCGCCCACATTCCCTCACAGACATGCCGAACCCCACGGGGCTCGCCCCGCTCGCCTTCTCTCCACATCCCGTCAGAGAGAAGCCTAGCGTGGTCAGGCTGCCCGCTGTGATCAGCGCACCCCCCGCCTCGCACACTATTATCACAGTGTCTATTTCTCAGCACACCGGAGCTCTCCGGCCGCCGCTATATCACGGCCAGAGCCCAGATTTCATTCTACCTCTAGCTTTTCATGCAGATGCGTGGGCAAAGCTTCCCGGGGTATCAGAATGGGTGCTGAACAATATAAAAAGAGGCTATTCGCTGCAGTTCGCTCGACACCCCCGCCGTTGCGCTGCGTGAGTCGAAACGACGGTAAAAAATGAAGTATCTCACCTACTTCGAGCCGAGATAGCGAAACTACTGAGCAAAGGGGCTATAGAACCTTTATCTCAGGCTCAGAGCGAAGGGGGTCTATCCAGCAGGTATTTTCTGGTACCGAAAAAAGACGGGGGTCTCAGACCCATTCTAGATGTGCGACGGCTGAACAGAACGCTCACGAAGCGTCAGTTCAGAATGATTACAACCAGGAAAATCCTCGTGCAAGTGCGCCAAGGAGACTGGTTCATGTCGATAGATCTAAAGGACGCTTATTTTCAAATACAAATAGCGTTACGTCACAAGCAATTCTTGAGATTCGCCTTCGAAGGCCAGGCATACCAATACAAAGTCCTGCCGTTCGGCCTGTCCCTGGCACCCCGTACTTTTACGAAGTGCATGGACGCGGCTCTCGCACCCCTGAGACTTCAGGGCATGCGAATTTTGAACTACTTGGACGATTGGCTGATTCTAGCTCGATCACAATCAGAGCTCATAGAACACAGGGCCACATTACTCGAACATCTCGAGAATCTGGGTCTCACAGTCAATTGGGCGAAGAGCTCGCTGTCTCCCAGCCAGAAAATATCTTTTCTGGGAACAGTGCTGAACTCGCTATCTATGACCGCGCATCTGTCGCCAGAGCGCGCACAGGACACTCAGCGCGCCGCGAAATCTTTTCGCCGCGGCTCAACTGTCCAGCTCAAAAGGTTTCAGAAAATGCTGGGTCTCATGGCCTCAGCAGCTTCAGTGCTCCAGTTGGGGCTGCTTCGCATGCGCCCACTGCAGCTATGGCTGAAAGCGCGGGTTCCGCCCAGGGCATGGACCGCTGGTCGTTTCGCCTCCGGGTCGGTCTGAAATGCGTCTCAGCTTTGGAGCCTTGGAAGAAAACCGACTGGTACCAGTCAGGTGTGAGTCTGGGGACTCCCTCGAGCGTGAAGGTGGTGTCCACGGACGCCTCCACCTCGGGATGGGGAGCACTGCTCGAGGGCAGACCGTTCTTTGGCCAGTGGTCAGAACGGGAAAAGCTCCTACATATAAACTGTCTGGAAATGATGGCAGTCGACAACGCGCTGCGGCGCTTCTGTCCCCAGATAAGGGGTCACCGCGTCTTGGTCCGGTCGGTGGTGGCGTACATAAATCATCAGGGCGGCATCAAGTCCCGAAACCTTTACAGGCTGACGGAGTGCCTCCTGGTCTGGGCTCAGCACAACCTGCTTTCACTGAGAGCAGCGCACGTGCCTGGTCACCTGAATTTGGGACCAGACAGGCTGTCCAGAGACAATGTCCCAGCAGGGGAATGGTCGCTGCACCCGCAGACGATCCAACTGCTGTGGGAGACATTCGGCAGAGCGCAGGTGGACCTGTTCGCGTCCAACGAGAACGCTCACTGTCCGAAATATTTCTCCAATAGCAAGGACGCGCTGGCCTACGTTTGGCCCCGCTGTCCCCTCTATGCTTTCCCCCCCATCTCGCTCCTGCCTCAAATGCTGGAACGGATCAGGGAAAATGGATGCCCAGTGCTGCTTGTGGCTCCGCTCTGGACAAACCAGGCTTGGTTTCCAGTCCTGATGCAGCTGACCAGCACTGCCCCGTGGCCAATACCATTGAGGAGAGACCTCCTCTCCCAGGCCAAGGGCTCGATTTGGCATCCTCGCCCCCAGCAATGGTCCCTGCACGCATGGGCCATCAACGGGTACCCGCTATCCTCCCGGAGGGAGTGCTAAACACGATCACGCAGGCAAGGGCCCCGTCTACAAGACGGCTCTACTCCTAGAAATGGTCTGTGTTCTCTGCCTGGCCAATGACTCAAAAGTCATACTCAAACCGAGGCACGGGTATGTGCCCAAATCCCTCAACACACCGTTCAGAGCCCAGGTGATTTCCCTGTGTGCTCTCTCGGTTCAAGATGAGGAGGAGGATGCGAGTCTCCTTTGCCCTGTCAGGGCACTGAGAGCTTATGTGTCCCGCTCGTCTGCCTTCAGGCAGACCGAGCAGCTCTTCGTTTTGTTTGGCGGACGTTCCAAGAGACTGGCCGCATCAAAACAGAGCCTATCCAGATGGATAGTCGATGCCATAGCACTGGCTTACACTTCTAAGGGCCTGCAGTGTCCTTTGGGTGTCAGAGCGCACTCCACGAGAGGCGTGGCCTCGTCGTGGGCATGGTATAGTGGCGTTACCTTGCAAGATATCTGTACGGCTGCGGGCTGGGCCTCGCCGTCTACATTTATAAGGTTTTATAACCTAGAGGTTCCCGACTTACAAGCCAAGCTTCTGTCGGTATAGAATTCAGTGTTATCTGCCCCGCTGTGCCGGCCCAGATGCTGAGTTTTGCTTGTGCATCGCTCACTGAGCGATAACACGGCTCGATGGGTGTTGAATAAGCCGTAATCTTAACCAGTTCAGGCTGAACACGTTCACCCTGTCTGTGTGAAACACTATTAACATAACTAGCCCCTATAGGATGCTATTTCATGGGGAATGATGCTTGCAGCCTCTCTTCTCCGACTCTCTGTGAGTCTATGGTGATTATGCACTACATGAGCCCCGGGCTACTGCCCTTGGGACTTTGGTGTCGGATCCCAGTACGCACGGCGTTTTGCATTGTGTTCCCCATAGCGTAAGATATTACGCAGTACGAGAGATACTCTCGTAAGAGAACGTACTCGGTTACTAACGTAACCTCGGTTCTCTCTAGAGAGGGAACGAGTACTGCGTATCTTGCCATGCATACACAGCTCTGGTTCGCTTCGGCGATGAAAACCAGTGTACCAGCCTTATCGAGCTATATTTATAGGGCGAAATTGCGCCCTTTTCTGGCTGGACGTGACGAAATGGGCGCGAAATGCCCCCATAGGATTATGTCACGCAGCACCTCTCTCGATAGGCTGCTGCTGTTTGCCGCAGGGCAGCCAATAGGCGCACGAGCGGTCCTGCCTATATCTGCATGCTGCTGCACAGCGTTTTACATTAATTCAAAATTAAGGATAATTTTTTGCTTCAATATCTCGTGGAAAAGAGGTTTTCCCCGTAGCGTAAGATATTACGCAGTACTCGTTCCCTCTCTAGAGAGAACCGAGGTTACGTTAGTAACCGAGTACGTTAGTCTATATCAATATCAGTGCTATAGCAATATAATTAGTTAGCTCATGGCAGAGTTCATCAGCCGAACTCCAGAGCGCAAATCAACCTTTGGTGTACCAAAATCATCGTAAGGTAGAGACACAGTGTCTTACATCTCTGCGTCTTTTTCCTGCCGCCGTGCAGGCCCAGATGGTAGCCTATATGATTGTGATTAGCATGCTTATTATAAAGAAACGAACCTTTTACTATGTCCATTGATTTTGATTAATATGCGCGAGGGAGAGAGAGAGAGAGAGAGAGAGAGCAAGACAGCGCTTGTGTTGTGTGAAGACGTGAGAGTGCGCGCGCGCGGCCGGGGCGCTCTCTCTCTCTCTCTCTGCTCGTTTGCGCCCTGTCAAAGCATCACTCACCGATCAAAAAAGGCTTTGGCGGCCGCCAAAAAGCGGACGATCCGACGGGTTTTAGAAGATTAAATACAACCCGAAACTAAAAAACAGACCTGGCCTCTATTTGAGACCGGGCTTTATTTACCCAAACCTGTCGCCAGATGAGGCGTGAAAAAGAGACAGGCTTCTATTTGGGACTCGGCTATTATTTGAAGTTTTACGGTATAAAGATCGTTGCTGTGCTTGCATCACTCCCTTACTCCTCCTATAGTCGCCTGCGTGAATGCAAATGAAAAAAAAAGGCTTTGAGGGAGAGTAGTAATAATTCGTTGCATTTATATAGCGCTTTTCTAGGTACCGGTACTAGTAATTAATAGATCTGTTTAGAAGTGGAGTTTTCCTATAACCACGTTCCTGTAATTGCGTGGTCGACCGCAAAATGACATTGACAAATGACATAAGCCTGTATGTGATAGTTTGATGATATGATAGTTTTCAAATGGTAAACGGTGTATCAATATAGTACATGGGCTAAATAAAAGTGACTTGAATACTACTTACGATTAAAGCGACTTTTGGTGCTGGTTTTGTGCAGTGCTTTGTAGTCAATTAGCATCCATTGTTTCATCGAGGCATATCCAGATTACGAAATGTAAATTCGTAAGTAATTACCGCTCCACTTCACATTGCCAAATGAAATTTGAACTTGTTATGCCAGATGACGATTGGTCGGTGTATTACATAATAACAAACAGGCATCAATGAATTATGTAATATTTAAAAATATGTAATATGTGATTTTTTTTATTGAATCAACACACTACCTTTGATTATTGAAAAAAAAAAGATTAAAAATGGTTTGGTTTATTTTTTCCTGCCGTTGAGCCATATACTCACTGAAAGAGGCATTTGGCTTGAGAGCATCGGTTCGGTTCCCAAGCAAACTGTGGAATACCTACGTTTACACTAGTGCATTTTCGTTTTAAAACGCATAACTTTTGCTACGGTTACGCCTGCCGTCCACACACTACTACAGAGTCTAGAGCCTCGAAAACGGAGACTGACCCCGTCAGTCGTGAACAAAATGTATTATCATACAGTAACTTACAATATTTGCTCTGAGTGTGTGTGTGACAGTGATTGATGCGCATCCATGTCAGTCAGCGCGGCATCGCACGTCAAGTTTGTAGAGAGCTTTATTCAGTCCATTTTAAATTCTGATAGATATTAACTAAGAAGTTCAAGTAAATGCCCATGCTCATTTAAGGTTTGGATCAACCTGCAGGACTTCATCTGATGGTACTTTTTATTTAAAGGACAATTCTGGCCAAAAACGAACCTAGGGGTAAATAACACATGGGTACCGAGTCGACCATTCTCTGGGATTCATGATAATCGAATGTACCCAGTTTTAACGTTAGTTTTACCACAGATTAGCTTATAATGCTAGTATATAGGGCCAGGCCCGGCGTCAAGGGGGGGCTTGGGGGGGCTTAGCCCCCCCTATGATAATCTCAAGCCCCCCTAGCGGTGATCTGAAAGATGATTATGTGACTGAGCGTTCGTGCAGGGTTTTTCTAAACACTTATGAATAAGATAACTATAAACGAGAACCGTCTGAACTGTTCTCTACTTTACCCCTTTTGTACACTGCACACGTCTGCAGTGCATTACGGCTCCGACAAGATTTTATTCTGTCCTCCACGCGGTGCCAACTCACACCAGGAGCATTTCAGAAGCAACGCGACTGGATGCGCGAGACCATGTGATTTGCCTGTCCGATGTGATTTTTCTTGATTTTTGGGTTTCTACCTTACAGTCTATGGTTTCTACCAAGGATATATTGGTGTGCAATACAATTGGGAGTCCGTACTGGGTGTTTATTTTAAAAAATTACAGTGTTTATTTACTGTTATTTTGTATTTACGGTGCGGCTTGGACGCGGCGTCCGTTGAAAATAGACTTACGTTAGCACCTATCTTTAGTGAAGCGGTGCGGAGAGCCGCTTCTGGGATGCTTCTGAAACGCCGCGTCGCGGTTGGTGTAAACACAAGCGACTAGAGTGGGCGCGATGAGCTCCGGTGCTCCGGTGTTTCTTACTCCGATGTCGCAGCCGTAGCGCGCCGCAGACTAGTGTTAACTAGTTTAACACTAAATAATTCTCTTTTTTTTCAATATGGGGCACGAGAGAAACAGATGGTTTCTGTTCACCCCCGACGCAAGCCCCCCAAGAATTGTAAAAGCCCCCCCAAGTCGTTTGTCCTGGCGCCGGGACTGTAAAGGGCATAGAATAAGTAAAAATAAAAATCGCTAGTTAATACCACTAACAAGGCTCAAAATAGCCACACACTAACACGGTAGCATAATGAGGGTCTCTACCTGCAAACCGAAGCATTGAGAACTTTGTAAGTGTACAGACAGTTTAATAAGGAGATACTTTATAAAGACAGTACACTTCGCGTATATAGGCAGGAGCCATCTTTGGAAAACAGTCTCGACCAGTCAAACCACGAACGCCGTGCTACGTGAGCTGAACTGTGACTATCGACCAGCATGTAGCACGGCGTTCGTGGTTCGATTGGTAAAGTCGAAGCGTTGTAAGCAGATGTTGTTTATGCTCAAACAGCAACATTACACACTAACTAAATTTTAAAAAGTGACATGCATAATCAACCGCCCCTTTAAGACTTCCGTTCATCTTCAGAACACAAATGAAGATCTTTTTGATGAAATCTGATAGATTTCTGTCCCTCCATTGACAGCTACGCATCTACCACTTTAAACGTTTCAAAAAGTTTATAAAGAGATTGTAAAACTAATCCATATGAATTGAGCGGTTTAGTCCAAATCTTCTGAAGAGACTGAGATTTAGATTGAATTTAGCCTTTCAGTGATCTAGTCTCATTTGGATTAGTTTACCGATCTCTTTATGAACTTTTTGAAGCTTCAAAGTGGTAGTTGCATAGCTGTCAATGACAGAAAGCTCTCAGAGTTCATCAAAAAGATCTTCATTTGTGTTCCGTAGATTTGGATTCGGGTTTGGGACGACATGACGGCGAGTAATTAATGACCCTCGATCGAACCCTTTAAACAAACTAGTTGAGAACCAAATTAAACGAAATTGGACAAGACAGGTGTTTGTAAAATGAATGGTCATTAATTCATTATTCTGTATCTCTCTCTGTGTACCTTTAGCTGTTACGTGGGCTATACAGGTGACTTCCACAGGACCACAGACAATCAGAAAAGCCCAGGGGGAGAGTCTTACTTTGGGTTGCATGTACACCGTGGACCCCGTAGATTTCGGAGACCTGGACATTGAGTGGACACTCGTCAGTCAAGACATGACCCAGAAGGATGAGCTGGTGAGAGGGCACTGAGAGTACAAAATGGAGATTAAAGTGGTTGTGACATGGATATTTTTATTGAATATGTTCCTTGAGGTTCACTTATAGTGTTCATAAAGTATTTTGCACAAAAAAGAAGTGTTTTTTATTTTTGACTATTGTTCTGAAATTATAAAATTTTCGAGATGTGTCAGTAAACGGCCATTGTTATGATTGGCTAACTTCATTGCATAGGAGAAGTATCAACACGCACTCGCTATAGCACACGAGTAAGGGCATGTTTACACGACAATGATGTACTAAAAGTGGAAAAGTTTTTACTTTGTGTCTTCTGTATACAGGTGACGCATTGTCAAAACAATCCTTGTTCACACAGATCCATGAAAATGACTAAAATCGCGTTATTCTGCTGCCATGCCAGTAGTTGGCGATGTCACTTTGTAAAGAAAAACTGCGCCTTCAGACTGAACATGTAATACCAAGGGGTTAATCCATCAGCCGGAAGTTGAAGCCTCGCGGGAGCCGCCATTGTAGCAGAACTTCACCTGCTGTTAGCATTCCATTGACTCCCATTCATTTTGGCGTCACTTTGACAGCGAATAACTTTACATCTGAGGCGTCCAAAGACTTCATTTGTCCATTATTTATTTCTAAATAAACACGACTATGTATAAAAGGCTCCATTACTTTGTATCTTACGTTATGGCCCAGTAGAAGCCGTTTTTGTTAAAAACAGGCTGGCGACTTTTTGTCGCACAATAGAGACATTACCGTGTAGACAGGAGGAGAAGCTCGAAAGGCAATCGGGGGGACGTCCCGTCAAGGGAGAAGCCCATAGATAATGAGTCCATAAAAGCAACGGGACAAAATATTTCAACAACGTTTTTGGGGAATTGGAAATAATTTGGTGTGTGGCAAGTGAATACATATGAAGTGATTAACGTTGGCAATTTTCACGCACAGCTACTAGAAGATTTACGTCTGTCAGACAGGTTGCTCACGTCATCAAGCTTAGTTTGATTCGGTTTGAGTCTGCGCATCAGCAACGGAAGTGCTCAAAAATCGCTAAAAATGGGCTTCAACTGTCTCAACTGAGTTCCAATGAGAAGGCTCTGTCCACTTCTTATACTGTCTATGTGTAATACGCGTGCGCATGATGTCACCGTTTTTACAAATTTACATTTTTGTAATTTACACAGAGACAACAGTATCGTTTTCAAAAAAACATGCACTTTGAAACCCGTTTTCAAAACTTTGCATTTTCAGGTCCTCAAAATGCCGTCGTGTAAATTAACAGCCATAAGCATTTTGAGACTGTTTACCTTAAAATTTGACTTCTCATGTCAGGACCTCTTTGAAGCACATTCTCATCTTGTATTGATGCTCGGGCTGTCTATTAGCATCTTTAAGAAAAAGAAAAAATATAAATAGTTCCGTCTCCTTTCGAAGCATCCGAATCAAATATATTCAATTCAATTCAATTCAAATTTATTTGTATAGCGCTTTTCACAATACATATTGTTTCAAAGCAGCTTTACAGAAAGTGCATTTCAGAAATGTACATAGAAAAAATACAGTTAGTTAATCATGTATTAATTTAGGTCATAACATATCGCCGGCGTTGAGTCGTCTCTTCACAGGCGTTTAGTCGTCTCATCGCAGGTGTTGGGGACTCTGAAGTCTCCGTGAGAGGCTGGATACAAACTGGAGCAGACGAACGCCATTTACCTCGGGACTAGCGTCCCGAGATAACAGCAGAAAAGCAAATGGGAAATAATTAGCATAGCTGCTGTTCATAATATTAATGCATTCGATCTGATTCAACAGTGGTATAAAAGGTAAGCATTATGTGAATGCTTGGCTAAAGAAATGCGTCTTTAATCTAGTTTTAAACTGGGACAGCGAGTCTGAACCTCGAACAATATCAGGAAGGCTATTCCAGAGTTTAGGAGCTAAATGCGAGAACGCCCTCCCTCCTTTAGTGGACTTAGATATCCTAGGAATGACCAGAAGCCTCGAATTTAGTGATCTTAAAGAACGCGATGGATTGTAGGGCGATAGAAGGTTCATTAAATATACAGGAGCTAAACCATTTAGGGCTTTATAGGTCAGTAGTAGTACTTTGTAATTGATACGGAACTTAATAGGTAACCAGTGCAGAGATGATAAAATTGGTGTTACATGATCATATTTTCTTGATCTAGTAAGAACTCTAGCAGCTGCATTTTGGACTAACTGTAGCTTGTTTATTGAGGATGCAGGACAACCAGCTAATAAAGCGTTACAGTAATCTAGTCTCGAGGTCATGAATGCATGAACTAACTTTTCTGCATCAGAAACAGATAGCATGTTACGTAGCTTAGCAATATTTCTAACGTGGAAAAAGGCTGTTCTTGTAACATATGATATATGATTTTCTAATATAAAGAAATATAAAGGTAATTTACAATTTGTCATTGTGATTTAGTTTAACTGGAAGTACGAAAATATCTAAAATTTAAATAAAAAATATTTAAAACTACATGGACAGTTTATATCTGTAAAGACACACAACAACAAAAATATAAAAAGAAAATATAAAAATGATATAAATTAATTGTACAGAAATAGTACAAAAAAAAAATACTTTTGGAAGATTAGAGTATGTTTTATACGAGAAAATAGTATTTTAGTTTTTCTCCAATGAAATATATTACAATTTCTGAATGAAAATTGTTTCTATACCCATTTTTTTTTGGTGTACATGGATGAGACTACTGAAAGAATAAAGGTGATTTTAAAACTGCAAAGAATGCATGCCGTGCAGCTTTTCTTGACGTAACATCTGGTGTTTCTGATAAGACAAGAATGTAAGAATGTTTTCTCTGCTCCAAGGAGATCACAGTCTACACCTGATCAATTGTATATCATCTTGATGGATTTTGTAATTTACTCCCATTTCTCCCTCGTCCAAACTACTTAACCTCATGCTTTCCAGGGATGTGTGTGGAGATTTGGAGAAATCCGTGTGTAGTCTACGGTGCATTAGCGGCTCTGTCTTAATGACGGCAGGTGGTTAGACCTGTTATATTAGATAAGGCTCACTGAGCTGGGTTTCTCTCTCTGACAGATCTTATCCTACACCGGAGGGAAACTCTATCAGCTAGGAAACGCAGACCTGATGAGTCGCTTGAAGTTTGTTGGTGACCCGAGCCTCGGCGAAGCCTCGATCACCTTCTCCACCCTCAAGGTCTCGGACACGGCCACGTACCAGTGCAAAGTGAAGAAGACACCCGGCATCGACTCCAGGAAAGTCACTTTAGTGGTGGCGGGTGAGGACAAGCACATTCTCTGTCTCTGCTGACCTGCTCTGGCGCTCTTATCAAGCTGCTGGGTTTCTGTTGTACCGGTTCTCTCCACCCCAGCATGCCCCTTTCATCCAGTCTTTCAGGATGACATGACTGGAATGGCAGGTGGGGTGGATGCTCTTTGTTCACGCCTGCCTTCTGTTTTCCTCTGTTAACCTCGGCCCAACCCCGCCGCCTCGTCTGTCGAGAGCCTCAATGATTTCCACTTTCTTGGAAAACTCCAGTTCAGTGCTGTGATCCTTTAAGAGTCCAGTGTGATTATAGTTTAGGATTTTTAGATCTTGAGGCTGATTCTATTTTATCTAAAAAATTTCTTTCAGTTTTGTTATTTTTTGCTGCCTTTACTATTTTCATTTGAGAGATTATAATTTATATTTATTTTTTAATTATAGTATTTGTACTATAGTACCATTGGGGCTTCTTTAGTGTTCAAATCTGAAATGAAAAATAATTCATGATTATTTTTTTGGAGCCATGTAAATGTATTTACTCAAGTTTCTGTTTTATATAGTATTCTTTTTTTATTCCAGTGAACAATAATTACATTTGTAGTTTTAATTTATAATAATTAATATAATAACATCCCTAAATAGGGCCCATGTTATTTCAGTATCATTGAGATATTATTTCACATTAATATTTAGAAATCGTATAATTTTTTATATATATTATCCATTTTAATTCTAGTTAAAGTTTCAGTAATTTTGTTGTGTGCTCATCATTTTTTAAAACCCTTAAATGAATGAATGTTTCGCCAATCATTATTACATATTCGGGTCTTTAGCGACCCAAATCTATACTATCTAACACAGATTGATCTCTAACTGCCGCAATAATATAAAACTCTCTTGATTTTTTAATAACAATTGCAAAAGAATAAAATAAAACATATTTTGTTACTTTTTGGAACTTCAATTTGAGCAGATGTTTTTTACCATCATCAGAGCTCATTTCTACATCTGGCACATATTTGCGATCTCAAACTTAATGTGTAATATAGTTTAATTTTATTTAAAATTTAGATGTTGTAGTACATAATTTTAAAATAAACATGAAAATTAGAAATGTTGCCTTGGCTACCAGGTGGGGAAAAAAGTTAACATTCAGTTAACACTTATTTTATCTCAAGTAACTTGATTTCAAGTAATGAATATTATTTTACGAAAGTTATTATTTTAGTTATCTATAATAACATGACAACATATATGTTAAGGGCTGGACAATATATAAAATATTCCCAATATATTTGTAACTTTGCTGCTATCATAAAATTTGCCATCATTGTGAATATTGCAGTGCTTTTAATCAAAGCTCATTTTTATCTGGCCATTCAATTTTCTAAACAGCGTGACACTAATTTCACAAGAGTGTGTCAACATGAAATTACACTCCAGACCCAATTTACCTCCTTAAATGTGATGCCTTTCTATGTGAAACAGGATATTCAATGAGGAAAACATTTATAAGACTTGATTTTATATGAGGAATGAATTAGATTGTGAAAAGCTGGTGTTGTACACCTGAAAGTGAGGTTTAAGATATTTGTGGAGGATTACCAGTTATTCAAGACAAATTTCTTTCTTTTCAACTATTTAAATATATGTATTTATACACATAATTTTTTTTAAATACATTTTTAATAAAATTGGCTACAATGTCTGATCACTGTCAAAAAAGTATTTTATATATACATAGTATATAAAGTAATTAAAAATATCAACATGTAATATTATTATTATTATATAACTCTATATTGCCCAGGCCTAGTGCAATCATTACTGACGTTGCAGGCTCGTAACAGATCAGTTTGTTCCATGCATCAGTCATGTGATTTTGTCCATGACCTCTGATTATTTTTCTTTTGGTTTCTGTCAGTACGACCTTCGCCCCCTAAATGCTGGCTGGAAGGTAGCGAGGAGAAGGGCGGAACCGTTTCGCTCCGCTGCAAAACCTCCCAGGGTTCATCACCTCTGAAATATGCATGGACCAAAGAAAGTGGAAACATGCCGCCAACCGCAACACAGAGTGAGTGAGTCCCCAGCAGTGAACGCAGGTCTAGCGCAACACTAGCGGATAGTTGAAGTGAAAGCTCAATATTTGGTTGCGCTTGAATAACCTGTAGCTTAAGGCCTGTGTGTCGTAAAGCCAGCTGCTGTAGATGAAAACAAAAACATTTTTTGAGCCTCATAGCAACCAAACAAGTTTTACTGTGTGCACTCTGCCGTAAACGCCGCTGCCGGGCCTTTCGCAATGGCAGCTCATTCTGAATGACTCTTTTGTTTAAAGATCCCCTGACCGGAGAGCTGCTCATCTCAAACCACAGCGAGAGCTACACGGGGAAGTACTTCTGTGAGGTCAGCAATGAAGTAGGAGCAGAGCGATGCACATACGCCCTTCAAGCATATAACCGTAAGTATGGGTGGATCCACAACGTATTTGCACAAGTAAGACACGCTTGACGTCTGAATGTCAACAACATGTCAGTGTTGAGCAAGAACACACATTTCACAAAAAGATTCATTATCATAGAGAATTAAACCTGCAGTTACTCTGCAAGGACACAAAGGCTGCATTAATTTGATCAAAATGTCAGTAATAATACAGGGCTCTCAAGTTTTATCAAAAGTTTAGAGTGAGATTTAGGGGAGGAGCCACCCAAATATTTGCAGCAGCGATCCCTCGACCCAACCAAATTCGCTTCAATTTTTGCTAGCAGTTCAATTTTGCCTATTGTTCATAATTGACCAGCACAAATGGAAATTATAACAATTGTTAAATCTGAGAAAAAGACAAATTCATCCAAGTAAAATAAATAGTTATATTTAAAAAATACAAATTTATTGAAAAATAAAAATAAATTTGACCCCAAACAAGCCAACTGAACATCAGTGCTCAATGTACATAACATTGTGTCATAACAACTTGATCTGAGCATGAATGTCAAGACCCAAACCGGTCACCTTTACATGGGTCATCGGATGCCCATTTTCCACAAGTTGGTATGATTCTTTTGGGTCTTCATGTAAAGTTTGTAACATACTTTGGTTAAAATTTCTCAATGGTTGTGTAAAACAACACCCTTTTTACCTCTTCAAAAACAGCTCTGTTCACAGTGACCCGTTTCGGTGCATGTCTCTTTAAATGATAATGAGCAACAACTTTTTGGCTTTTTGAGGATTAAAAAAAAGTGAATGTTTTTTTTCATTGCATGGTGATTGTGTCCACACACTGCAAAGACACATTTATTTGCAAATACCATATAAAAGTGTATTTTGCATCCGATGACCCCTTTAAAAGCAGTTGGAGAGTTTTTGAATGCATCAAAAATAATTTAGCACGAATTTGTCTATACTCCTCAACATCAGCTCTTACTGTCTTTGATCACAGGCAAGAGAAATCGTCCAGGAATCGTAAAATCAAAATGCTAAAAAAAAATAAATAAATGAAGATGTCCGCAAAACGCATTCATCAGATCGTGCTCTTTCAACTTCCACTCCGTGTGTGCGCGTGTTGTCTAGTAACGAACGTGCTTGCAGCGGCAACACATAATTTATCCGAAAACAACTCATTCTAATTTCTGATTGGCTGGTAGCTAGCATTTAACTCTGTATAACTCGAGACAGATGCTATGAACTCGGCAGAGAACTTCCCTCCGTTTGCCTGCGCCTCGTCCATTAATTGTATGGCGGGACAAGTTCCCTTACTCTTCAGCGTGAGAAACACAAGGTGTGGCGTGTGAGCGTGTGAACGGGTTGAAATGCGTGTGTCTCACGCCCAATGCGTGAGACTTGAGAGCCCTGTTAATAATATGAAATATTATTGCAATTTAAATAACTTTTCTTTTTAATTTATTCCTGTGATCAAAGATGAATTTTCAGCATCATTACTCCAGTCTTCAGTGTCACATGATCCTTCAGAAATCATTTGAATATGCTGATTTGCTGCTTAAGAAACATTTCTTATTAATCAATGTTGAAAACAGTATTGTTAAAAATATGTTAAAAATATATTGCTTAATATTTTTGTGGAAACTGTGATACTCTACTATTCAAAAGTTTTGGGCAAGTATGTTTTTTTTTTTTTTTGTATGTTTTTTGTTTTTAAAGAGAGAGAGAGAAGAAATTAATAATTTTATTCAACAAGGATGCATTAAATTTATCAAAAGTAACTTTAAAGATATTTTTGATGTTACACAAGATTTCTATTTCAAATAAATGCTGTTCATTGAACTTTCTATTCATCAAAAATCCTGAAAGAAAATGTAACATGGTTTCCACAAAAATATTAAGCAGCACAAACTATTTTCAGCATTGATGATAATAAAAACATGATTAATAATTGAGCTAACCAACAATAAATAAGCAGCATATCAGCATATTCAAATGATTTCTGAAGGATCATGTGACACTGAAGACTGGAGTAATGATGCTGAAAATTTTGCTTTGATCACAGGAATAAATTACATCTTAATACATATTCAAATAGAAAACAATTGTTTAAAATTTTTGATTAAATAAATGCAGCCTTGGTGAGCAGAAGAGACTTCTTTCAAAAACATTAAAACTGGTATTGTGGTAAGTGTACATCCACTAGAAATCACTAAAACATCAGCTCATTTAAAGATTCTGTGAGAAAAGAAATGGCTTAAAACGTGAAGTAAGTGAATTGAAAAGTTCCTAAGGCTTTTGAGACCTTTTTAATCTATTTCTTTAAGTAGCTTAAGTGTCCAAATACTTGAATGCTGAAAGTTATTTGCATAAAAAAAGTGTATTTATGCTTATTGAACCAATGGAGAAATGGAGAAATCCAGTCATTCTCCTGTGTATCCAGCACATTTCTTTTTCTAAGTTCATATATTATACTCAGGGTAACTGCAGTAGCATGTCTGTTTATGAAGGCCATTATGCAGCATGTGTCCTTGAACAAAATATGTAAGACTCACTCAACAGAGCATTTTTTGTGCATATTATTTTGATTAACCCATTTATTCTCCAGATGATTTTGTAAGGTAATTGAAGCCTCAGCAGCACTGTCAGATGAATTGTTTCTCAGGATAAGACTCGAGTGAGCCATTTCTGCACATAATCTATTGGCTTTTATCGGAATCTTTTATCTCTAGCAACCAATAAAGTGGGAGTGATTGTGGGAGCTGTGATTGGTGCTTTGCTGCTGCTGCTCCTCCTCCTTTTGCTGATCTGGCTCCTGATTTGCTGTTGCAACAAGCGGCGCTATGAAAAAGAGATAGCCAATGAGATCAGGTAAGATATTGCTTGTTTACATATTTAAAAAAATTGAAATGTTGATGAAACAGAAGTATAGCGGCATATGTTTTCCTCCGTATTATGACTTGCATCCGAGTGAAACGGATTATCAAAAAGGAAAAAATGTAGGGTGGGGACTTGGTTTCTATGCGTCAGTTGTTGATTGGATCTAAAAATGGAGGTAGATAAACGCGAGTTTAAGTGGACTTAATGATTGGAGAAGTCCTGCATACATCATCAGAGAGAGGTCATTTACACCGATAGGTCCAGTTATGACCTAAAAAAAAAATGAAACTTACATAGGCATGAATTGTTTTCAAGAAGATATATTACATGCATTTGGAAAATAGATAAGGTGAATTTTCAATTCATGCCAACTTTAAAGTTAAAATCCCACAGACACAGTCGCAGATACAAGAATGTCAGTGAAACTTGAAGTTGGACCTCTTTTGACATGAGCCATTATGCAAGCACTAATAAACACATTACACAACTACATTAGCATACACCCACAACACCCTAACAACATAGTGGGAAGGTTTGCATGGGTGTAGTCATAGTACTAGAGGATATTTTGTAAGAATTTTAGTGGATTTTCAAATTTGTTTAGGAAAATATTGCCCAAAACTATTGTTTTTCTTCCTTCTAATATTGTGAAACTTAATTATCAAATGTGAAAATCCATTTTTGCTCAAAAAACTGAGTGGTTTGAATGGGAATGGTGCCTCTGGTGGTATAGAGGTGTGTTCACGCTATTTCGGAATTACTGTAATTGAGTTTCCAACTTGTAAAAAGCGTTCATGTCCTCGTAGAACTCGTAATTACAACTTGTAACTTCACCGCTGTACCACCTGACCTGCCATTGATAATGTTGCCATAGAAATGCATCCAAGAACAGCTAATTATGAGAACAGCTCAAAGTAGAACAACACACGTTGTCATCTCATAATTACGGTAATAACGAGAGGGTGTGAATGCTACATGCCTCAACACTGGCATACTGTCCCACGCTACACCAGCGGAAGTAGCCGACATACTTTTAGTTCATCGTTAAAGAATGTCTCACAACAAATCTCATGGGTAAATACCTGGCTGACAAGTCACCAATACTGGTACATTGTTATTCATCAACTGCAACCACACCCAATAAGACCTAAATGTACTGGCCCCAAATATGTGTCCTTTTTATATATATATATATATATATATATATTATAAATCAAAAAATAAATGTGGCTAACACCATGTGACATTGCTCCTTTTTCAGGGAGGACACCGCAGCTCCGGATAGTCGCCCTGGAAGCCGTAACTCCAGCTTCCGGTCTGTAATGAATTACCACGTCCACCCCGGGATCTATTACAGCTCCGTAGGGAAAGCCGATGTCACGCGGGACGGATCCGGTCGTAGCAGTGCCCACACCGAACGCAGCAGAGTCCAAAGGGAAGCCAGCATGCTTGCGTCTGATCACAGGCCTCAGCTCACGTATGACAGCAAATACGGATACCCCGTATAACATCTGACGTCCTGCCAGGGGACACGGCGCTCAAAAGATTTGAGGACATTAATACTGCACAGAAAAATATTCACATTTGTGAATTCTCCTAATGTTCAGGATAGAGATCTAATAATATGTGTATAGTTGTGTTGTTGTATTTTTGTAAGATTGTTTTATAAGTATTTACATAGTCGTTTTGGTGAAATTTGGTCAAAATGATAATGGTAATTTAAATGCATTAAGCTAACAAATCTTTTTGTTATAACAATAAATTCAGTCTTTTAAGATTGAAAGTAAAACATAAAGTGTCATCTGAGTGGTTATTTATTTTAAATGTAATTATTTTTGATTAATGAATTAGATTAATGAAATAGTTATTTTTATTTAAATTAAATTTCTGAAATCTAATATATAAAAAATGATTATTACCGAATAAATCATGCCCCCTGATCCATATGCAAATTACTTAATGAATTTTCCTAACATCACAGTAGTTTCAAGGATCGGATTGCACAGAACTTTGTTTGTTTGTTTGTTTGTTTGTTTTTTGAGTTCAAAAAGAGCTAAAGCGGTCTGAGCTGAGACACATGGGGTAGAAATCTGTTCTTGTTGAAGTGATATGAGTCCAGTCCCTCAAGTAAATTTGATTTATAACGCTTCTCAAAATGGACAATATTTCAAACAAAACATCTTTACAGAAAAACAATAATGCCTCAAATTCTGTAAGGTCCTCATTTGGAAGTTCAATTACATGAAAATTATTATTATTTTCTGTAGTATTTAGTATTTTTCTGTTAACCGAGAGTGAGCAAGCCAAAGAGAGCTCTCCCTCTCTGGGTGTGATTTGGGCGTAAAGGCTGGAGAAGGTCCAAACACACCTAACCCTGCCCATAACTCTACAGTGAGCACCACTTGAACCCAAAAGGAACCCAACTTCATACAGTAGGTGTTAGGAGTGGAGAAAAAAAACCTGGAAGAAATCTCTACTTTCCTGTCAGTTCTTCACTATTCTAAAAAATAATCCAATGCTTACGGTATAAGCATTGCTTGTGGTATCAATGCTGAAAAAGTCAAGTCAAGTCACATTTATTATACTGTATGTAGCGCTTTTTACAATACAGATTGTTTCAAAGCAGCTTTACAGAGATGACAGGAAAATAATGCAACAAAGTTTGTTTCCAGAACAAAATAGCATCACAGTCCAGCTTAAGTAAGTTCAGTGATGTTTCATTTTTGTTGTAAAAAAGTTATTAATTTAGTTCATTTATGTAAATACAGCCGCTCTGGCTAAAACCGTGATGTCATCGTCCAGCTCAGTTCAGTTCTCATATAATGGTGTCAATTCAGGCAGATCAATAATATTGTTGAATATTAAATGAAATGTCCCCAACTAAGCAAGCCAAAAGCCAATGGCAACAAAGGTGAAAAAAGCGACAGTGGCAAGGAATCAAAACTCCATCAGGTGACAGAATGGAGAAAAAAGGCTTGAGAGAAACCAGGCTGTCGCTCAGTTCTCCTCTGGCCAACGAACAAACAGTGTGTGATTATGATATGCAAAAGCAGAGTGAAATGGTACAACAGACAAATTTTGCACAGTTTACAAACCAACAATAAAAAAAAAAATGATATATGGAATGTGTCTTGCATTATTCTTGTGCTCTCATAATCTTTAAAGTCAGCATGAAACAGAAGTTGTGATCTTTTCTTCCCTATTGTGATGTGTATTTGAGTAAAACGGATTCTGCATTGAGAAATAAATCTAGGACTGGACTGGACCGGGATTACCGTCCTCTGGAATTGATTGGATTGTAGGAAGTTGGGCATTGTTGACTAAATAAGGACAGATCTGAAAGGCAATTTGCAGTCAGTTGTGGAGAATTTAGTCCCACCCTCCACCAAGACACAAGCCTGTCACTCACATGGGAATGACCAATAGCAAAGCACAACCATCCAATCAATTCCCGCCCTACATTTTTTCCTTGTTCAAGACGCCATTTCAATCAGACATACGTCACAATAGGGAAGAAAAGACGATCGCAACTTCCGTTTCATTTGGCTCAACAAGGGCATGTTTCTGTTGTGTTCGTAATTAATTAAAATCGTGTGTGTGATCCTCAGTTTTCCTCTGTAACCGTTTACAAAGTCAGCAAGTGTATGATGCAGTGTTTTAAAATCTGTTCAAATTTTAGAAGTCGTGGAGTGTATTCCAGCCCAGTTTATCCTTTGTAACCATTTAAGTGTTTTAAAATCTGTTTGTGTTGTGTATTATTTGTATAGTTTACCTCAGACTGATTTAAATGAAAATTAATTGTCAGTGCCAGTGATGTACTTGTGTTCAATGACAAGACATAAACAAAATAATAACTTCTAATTTATATTATATTTTTTTCTGCTGCAATAATTTAGAATTTTTTTTTAAATACAGTATCCTTTAGGAACAGGTCTTTTATTGTTTTAATACTGATGATTTTGGCATACAGCTCATGAAAAACCCCAAATTCCTATCTCAAAAAATTAGCATATCATGAAAAGGTTCTCTAAACGAGCTATTAACCTAATCATCTGAATCAACTAATTAACTCTAAACACCTGCAAAAGATTCCTGAGGCTTTTAAAAACTCCCAGCCTGTTTCATTACTCAAAACCGCAATCATGGGTAAGACTGCCGACCTGACTGCTGTCCAGAAGGCCATCATTGACATCCTCAAGCAAGAGGGTAAGACAGAAAGAAATTTCTGAACAAATAGGCTGTTCCCAGAGTGCTGTATCAAGGCACCTCAGTGGGAAGTCTGTGGGAAGGAAAAAGTGTGGCAAAAAACGCTGCACAACGAGAAGAGGTGACCGGACCCTGAGGAAGATTGTGCAGAAGGACCGATTCCAGACCTTGGGGGACCTGCGGAAGCAGTGGACTGAGTCTGGAGTAGAAACATCCAGAGCCACCGTGCACAGGCGTGTGCAGGAAATGGGCTACAGGTGCCGCATTCCCCAGGTCAAGCCACTTTTGAACCAGAAACAGCGGCAGAAGCGCCTGACCTGGGCTACAGAGAAGCAGCACTGGAGTACCCACAGTCAGTGAAGGTCTGGGGTGCCATGTCAGCTGCTGGTGTTGGTCCACTGTGTTTTATCAAGGGCAGGGTCAATGCAGCTAGCTATCAGGAGATTTTGGAGCACTTCATGCTTCCATCTGCTGAAAAGCTTTATGGAGATGAAGATTTCATTTTTCAGCACGACCTGGCACCTGCTCACAGTGCCAAAACCACTGGTAAATGGTTTACTGACCATGGTATTACTGTGCTCAATTGGCCTGCCAACTCTCCTGACCTGAACCCCATAGAGAATCTGTGGGATATTGTGAAGAGAAAGTTGAGAGACGCAAGACCCAACACTCTGGATGAGCTTAAGGCCGCTATCGAAGCATCCTGGGCCTCCATAACACCTCAGCAGTGCCACAGGCTGATTGCCTCCATGCCACGCCACAGTTTCTTTCTGTGTCTTACCCTCTTGCTTGAGGGTGTCAATGATGGCTTTCTGGACAGCAGTCAGGTCGGCCGTCTTACCCATGATTGTGGTTTTGAGTAATGAAACAGGCTAGGAGTTTTTAAAAGCCTCAGGAATCTTTTGCAGGTGTTTAGAGTTAATTAGTTGATTCAGATGATTAGGTTAATAGCTAGTTTAGAGAACCTTTTCATTATATGCAAATTTTTTGAGATAGGAATTTTGGGTCTTCATGAGCTGTATGCCAAAATCATCAGTATTAAAACAATAAAAGACCTGAAATATTTCAGTTGGTGTGCAATGAATCTAAAATATATGAAAGTTTAATTTTTATCATTACATTATGGAAAATAATGAACTTTATCACAATATGCTAATTTTTTGAGAAGGACCTGTATATGATTTTATTCTGCAGTTTAAGTCCTCCGTTTCTAATATACTGGTTTTTTGAGTTGCTGTCTAACTGTTTTTCCCTTGATGCACCTGCCCTGACAAGCGTTCAGTTCAAATCTGCGCTCTGATTGGGAGATGATGGGAAGGAAATTGTTTGCTCTGTTTGATTTGCATCTTCAGGTCAATCACTGTATGACAGCGAGAGCGTTGAGCAAGAGCGCCCCCTGGAGGCAGTGCACATCCTCCATCACCTCACCCTCTCAATGCCCTTTCGCCTCCAATCCATTTCTTCTTTTCCACTTTTCTCACAGAATTGTTTGACCAATAACCCCTGATTATGGGATAATGGGTCTGGACTAAGGGATGGATAATAAGAAGCGAGTGGCAGAAAGACATGAAAAGATATTTGAAATTAAATTAGTGCATTTTCACACCGTGTTTCAGGGACACATAGCTACACAGTGTGTTCGTCTTTGTGACAGACTGCATGCAGAGGAATTCACATTTAATTGCACAAAGTGAACAAGATTTTCCTTTCCTTGCCAAGGTCCATCAGGCATGAAAAATCAATATTCTGATTCAAAGAAACCAATAGGCCTATCCTTAAATAAGAGAGCAGAAAGAGTTTCCTTGCTAATCATGGCAGTTCTGGTTGGTTGTCAGGATGGTTGTTCAGTTGCTAAGGTGTTTTTGAGTCTGTTAGCACTTATTGCTAGATGGTTATTTTAAAGCATCCTTTAAGCCTTATATTCTGGTCTTTGGAATTGGCTCAGGTCCCTTCAATGTACATCTATTGGATTTTTTTTTTGTGTCTGTTTTATTAGCCGCCAGCAAAAAAAGAAGAAGAAGGTGAATCACTGCTTTAAAAAAAAACCAGAACACTTTTATGGTATGATTTGTGTCAACATTCATGTCAGTAGCACAAACACTGCAGGATGAGTTAAAGAACTTCAGCTGTACAGTGATTCACCAAGACCATTTCTAATGACAATCTCAAAACTGATTTCAATCCAGTAGAATGACTCAAGTGCCTTTCATAAAGCGTGACTGTATCCAATAAGTGCAAAAAGCCTAATGGTTTCCTAACAGAAATGACAATGTTGATCATACTGTACATTATGAGTTTATTAATGCTCTGATGGATCAGGTTTTATCTCATCATCTGTTGTTTTATGGCTCATTTCTGTTCTTGAGCATTTTAACTCTCTATGGCTCCGTCCGAAATCACATACTATACGGTAGGCGAAAAACAGTATGTGACAAAAGAAATGTGTACGAGCCTTACAATAAATTACTGTATTTTAACTAAATATTATAGCTAGAACATGATGAAAATAATAGTGAGGGCTGATAGTGGCTATCAACTTTAATCAATTTTGATATTATCATAATGATGTCTGTGATTGAATGTGTTTTAAAGTGAAACGACACAACTAATACAACAAAACATCACAGAATTCATCCAATCTTTTGATAATACTTACTGATGTTTGTGCTGTTGCTGTTTGTCCCTCTGAAATGATGTCACTTCCTGGAGGATGATGTCAGGGATTTTTACCAAGACTAACAGGAAATACACAAGAAAAGTCTATAAGTTATATAACAACTGAAATATGTTTGAGCATAGAAAGAAAATAATGAAGGAACTTTAATATTTCCTAATAAATAGTGTGTTTCCAGAGGTGAACACCCAGACAAAGGAAGACAGTGAAATTACTTAAAATGAACCCTGTGCTTAGTTTAAAGTTTATTATTTGATTATACTGTTTTCTATAATCGAATTCTGTTTGCATTACTGGATCATTGCTTTCCTGTTCATGGCTGTAAAGCTGCTTTGAAATTATTTGTTTTGTATAAAACACTATAAGGTGACTTGACTTTACTTCATTCCATCTTTAAAGTAAATTTGATATTTTATAAAGACATATATGACGAGGGCGTGAAAATGTACCATTTATCTTATTTTTAAAATTAACTGTAGCTGTGTGTTTGTCCAATTAAATCACTTTTGTATGGATCTATGAAAGCATTATGATTTATCATTTAATACCCATTACAGCTTTCATGGTTTATGAGATGCACAAACAGAATATCTTAAGTTCTCCTGGTAATCTGATGCTTTTATCTGCTGGATCTGTGGGTAAAATGTCAGGGTCGTGTAAGTATTCTCAGTATCAAACGAGAAGCAGAGAAAAGCGACTGCTGGGTTACTAAAGAAATGAGAAGACGTTTGGCTCAAGGCAAGGACTGCTGGATGTGTTTGAATGTTTTGAACAAAATTAACAAGAAAGCACCAAAGTTCTTTAAAAGCAACATGCTTACGATGCCATTTTATCACCTGCATGTTATACAGAAATATTACAATTAATGTGCGTCGTGCATATGAATGCCAGGAGAGCTATATTTGTCTTGTGAATGAGGACTGGATCTTCTCATTATGAGTCTCGGTGGGATGTGTGCTAGTCAAATAAAACCTCTGGGTGCATTAGCACAGGAAGGACGGGTGCAGGCAAAGCAGTTTGTCCACCACAGGATTTGGCTTCGATTTACATTGAGCACATCTGAATAATTATACAATATGATTTCATAATGAGAACAGCAGGTTTGTGCAGGTGCCTTTCAACACATGGCATAGAAACAACGATTAATATAGGCTGTATTAAAATCTCAGTTCTTACAGCCTTGTTAGAAATAAATGTAAAAATGTCAACCTCTATTGTCAGTTAGATTTTACTTCTTTTCATCTTTAGTAAAGGTACATTAAATATTTTATCCAGACTTATATGATGAGGGCATGAAAATGTTGTCTCTTATTCAAAAATAACTGTGTTTGTCAAATGAAATCACTTTTGTATGGATCTACATGAATGCATAATGATTTATTATTTAATACCCATTGCTTTCGTGGTTTATGAGATGTTCAGATGTGGCAGATTTGAATTGCATAGCAAAATAAAATCTTTAGCTGTAGTTTACCCCTTTTTTGCCAAATAACTTTGTCAGATAAATACCAAGTTTATTATTTTGTTCTTCTCTCATATTTAATATATATAGCTCATATTTCGATGGTTTAGTCAAACTTATGGTCATTAAAAACATCCCATCACTTTTGGTCACTACTGTATTTGTCCATCTAATTCCTCTTAGTGTGAATTATTTGACACAATCTCTTGTTTTTAATGTAAAAAAAGACAGATTTCTTTCCCCCAATCTAAGAAAATAACTTGTGGTCCTTAATAATGCTGGATTATAAATGCTGTAATCATCAAAGTAAACGCAGATTGTCCTTACCACATGTAAAATTGTGTCTGACAACATAAAGCTTTGCATAAGAAAGGAATGAATGAATAGTGACGCATAAAACCCGAAACTAAAAGCCCACCAGCCCCCAATGCCATTTGAATTGTACCACAATGTTTGGTCAGCTATAGTGGATAGAATGACTAGTCATGCTTTTGTGCCATAACATACACTGCTTTAAATATGGTTACTGTCAGCATATGAAAATTGTCCTTCAAATCTTGTGTATAAAAGTCACTTGTCTGTTATCAAGAGCTTGCAGCACCAACCTTAGCAATTCACTTTCAATTTTCTCCCTATCATTTATTTCTTTTAAAAGAAAATGCATTTTCCCATGACAATAGAACATCATTTCTGGTATTTTTATCCCCTAAATGCACGAGGAGCTCAAGCACAGTGAACATGAAGGGAAATATTTGAGAACTCCAAACAAGGTAATGAAATATTATTTTTGAAGGAATCATAACTCTTACTGTATGTGTGTGGATGTTCACAGGGAAACCATATATGTGTTCATATTAATTTATTTATCAATGTTGGGTCAGATGTTTCTCCTTTGTTTATTCTTTAAAGAAATAAAAGCACACAAATGAGTCAATATCTGTCGTACAGTAAGAGAACATAGCAAAATATGAAAGCATCAAAAAGATGATATTGATCTTTGACGTTTGAGTGCTTTAGTATCTTTACTGTTTGAGACCAGTGTTATTTTAATATTATTTGTAGCATATATTGGATTAGCTTTTATTTTTATATTTTCAGTTTTCATTTTACTTTTTTAAATGTTTTGACTTTTGTCTTTTAATATTTTTTTCTTTATTTTAGTTTTATTTAGCTTAAACCTTTTATTTCAGTGAGTTGCCAAGTTGCCAACATTTATCATTTTAGTTTTTCAAGTTTAAGTTTATATTTTACTTAGCAATAACACTGGTTCACAAAGAAAACATAAGTGTTTGTTCATTTGTAGAAATGAACTGTAGAAATCTGTCTGTAGAATGAGTCTGTAGAAATTCAGAGAATCAGTTGATTTAACTTAAAAAAAAATTGAGGAAACCCGTTGCCTTAAAATTATTAAGTAAATAAACTTCATGCTTCATCAAAAAAATTAAGTAATGTGGAATTGTCAAGTTCACATTATTTATTTTTTCCAATTAAGCATTAAGTTTATTTACTTAATTTTAAGGCAACAAGTAAACTGAACACTTTTACATACACACACACACATATATATATATTAAATATTTATTCATGTTTTATATTAGCTTTTTTTATATTTTCAGTTTTCATTTTAGTTTGTCACTTTATTAGTTTGTTTTCTTTAAAAAAAAATACTTAGCTTTATTCAGTATTTTTAGCTCAGTTTCAGTACTTCAGGGTGAACAGATTGGCACAAATGCATTTGCTATTTAAATGTGGCGCAGGACGTGTGAAAGATAACATGCGTCGGGCTGAAACTAGCAAAAAACACTTGCGTCTGGCGTCGCATTGCGCCGGGTGTATGATACGGCCCATAATCTCATTGAATATATTTTAAAGAGATCTTCTTTTCTTTCCTTTGTGTATGTTGAGACCATCGATCTGACCATCATCGATCATGTTGTCATCTGTGGGCAAACTCGTGGCCTGGCTGCTGACCGGCTTCTTGGCAATCCTCACCATCTTCTTCAACATGTACCTGCTTCTGGTCACCCACAGAAGCTACCTGAAGAAGCACAAGCTCAACCCTGCCGACTTCATCATCACGTTCATCGCCCTGGCCAGCATCTCCCAGCAGGTTCTCACTTACTTATGGCAGACGATAGACGTGATCGACACCGTGTGCCGGATCAGCTTGATGGCGGCCATCCTGCTGGTGCTCATCTTCAGCTTGAAGCTCATCATATTCTGGAGCACGGCGTTCCTGACCTTCTACTACGGCACAAAGCTGGTGATGGAGCCCGTCCACTGCTACACACGCATCCAGGAGGCTATCGTCAAGCACGTCCACACCGCCCTGGCGCTCATCTTCGTGAGCGGCTTCGCCAATTGTGTTCCCTTGCTGAGCATTATCACTTATTACAACGGCACTGAATTTGGCGATTGCGGGGCCATCATGCCCACCGATACGACCGGGCTCGCCTACGTCTTCTACTACGTGATCATCTCCGACATCCTTCCAGGCATTGTGATGGTCAAATGCAGCATTTCCATCTCATACCACCTGGCAAAACATCTTCTGGAGATGAAGGCCAGCAGCAACGGAGCCCACGGGCCCAAGTTAGGCACGCAGATGCGGGTCATCAAGATGACCCTGAGCCTGGTGATGGTGTACATTTGCTTCGTGGCCGTGGACATCTACACACAGATGACGGTGGTGCTGATGAGGCAGAACACGCTCACACTGACCATTCTCTTTGCCAGCGTCTACACCACGGTCAGCGCGTTCGTGCTGGTTTACGGTAAAAAGAGCTACTGGAAGGAACTGATCGCCTCCTATAACCTCTTTTTAGAAGAGTACCCTTGTTTCAGCAGCATGAAGGTCGAAGAGGTCAAAACAGAACCGCATGAGCACAGCCATGGGCACTAACCTGGAGTTAAGGCCAGTTCACATCAGGGACGATAACTATAATGACAAGATATAGTTTTAAAAAAACGTTAAATATAAAAGAGAAGCAGAGTCCACACCGCAACTATAGCAATAACGGCACAGATAAACATTGACAGTCAATCAGAATCAATCCTGCTTTACGGGCTTGAGCATTTAAAGCGACAGACGACAAAACGGCAATGCGCTTATATTAAACAGAAAGATATCGTCTGCTGGTGTGCACCCTAATATAGATATCGCTATAGTATTTATAGTTAACTATGACGATAAAGATTTAGTTTTAAAAATAGTTTTAAATGTAAAAGAATAGCAGAGTCCACACCACAACTATAACAGCACAGAGAAACCATATCGGTGGAATCACTTTCAGAACGATTTGTTCCAGCTGATGAACGATAAAAACCAGTCAGCCAATCAGAATCCATCCTGCTTTAAGAACTTGAGCATTTAAAGCGGCAGACGACAAAACTGCAGCACGCGCTTAAAATAAACAGAACAATGTTGTATGCTGGTGCACGCTAATATAGATAACGTCATAGTTATATTTATAGTTAATGACAACGATAAAGATATAGTTCTAAAAATCGTTCTAAATATAAAAGAATAGCCACACCTCAACTATAGCGGCACAGAGAAACATTGACAGCCAATCAGAATCCATCCTGCTTTACGAGCTTGAGCATTTAAAGCGACAGACGAACAAAATCGTCCATTGGAGTGGATCGTCCATCGTTATTATAGCTATCATTCTGGGTGTGAGTGTGCCTTTAGAAATGATATAGTAGCTTGTGTGGCCTCTTGCTGTTTTTCTAAGGCGAAGACATTTTTAGATTTCTTTTCACCGGAGATAATACAATGCGATTTCATAACTCATTCTGAGCATTAGATATTATTGTACATTGTGTTGCCTTGAAAGTTTGCACAATCATTCTGCTCTACTAGTCCTTGAAGGTTCATGTAAACTCAGCTTGTCAATGGTTGACATGAATAAAGTATAAAACATTTGTTTGCCTTTTGTGTAAAGAAACTCCTTTGTGGGCTGAAATATGCTGCAGCGTCTTCTGTGCAAGTGTACTGCAGTTCATCAAACATTTCTTTTTTTTCTTTCTTTTAAAATTACAAAACCGAATGTTTACATTAAGCGTTCTTCCAATAGTTTGACAGACTCATTCATGAGGGGTCATTAAGTGCATTATTTTATGTTTCCTGGGGTGCACTTATGATGTTAAAATGATTTTTACATCAAATATTGGCATAATTTAGAAATACAAGGCATTTTTCCTAGCCTGATTTTATCCCTCTGATTTGAACGCTCTGTTTGAAGGGGCGTGTCTGTGTGAGACTTCAGTGTAAACGCCCACTGCTGTGATTGGCTGACATCTTTGCATATGAAATAAGTATTACAAGTGGAACTCTCTCAAAAACTTTTAGCACGTTTTTACTATTACAGCTCTTAAGGTTTACGAATCATGAAGTGTTGATTATAGCATTATATTTAAATCTATAGCATTATATTTAGATTGTGGCATGAAAGGTTACAGTGATGAGCATTGTAGCCGATCACAGAAATGTTGAGATCTCATCATTGCAACTCGATTTCGCCAATCTAACGAATGCTTTCATCATAACTAACAGTGCAAACACAATGTAAATAAGTGATTCTATGACTATAACGGGAGTGTTGGCGAGAGTCCTGCTGTTTGATTGACAGCTCCAGTGATTTTAAAGGGAGCGTTCTTTGATTGCTTTCTATAATTTAACAGATTATTTTCATCCTACTAAGAGAAACAGTGTGAAGTTGATCGTTTAGTCACTGGTTTGATTTACTGACACATCGATAAAGAACATCTGACTGTAAATGAATCATTACATACCAGAAATCACTGGTCACAGATCAGGCATTAGAATAAACACGGTTACTTAGGCTACATGTTGTTGCATTACTGTCGAGTCCATATCGTAAAAGTCTGTTTGCAAATTTACCAAATAATACACAGTGAAATGTAACGAATACAAATAAATAATGCTCAACTGAGACATTCACATCTTGCTGTCCCCGAAGCCATCTTGATCACTTGCTAGCTCTAGTAACACAGCATTATGGCCCGGTCACACCAAGGTATAAAGATAACAATAAAGATTTGGAGTTTTATATGGGTTATAATTATTATAAAGACCTCACAGGAGAAAGTTTTTGAAGTAGGTTCATAATTACAGTCATTTTTGTCAACCAAAGCAAGCATTTTAAGTACTGGATGCAAAAAAAAAATCTCTGTATTATTTTGGACTTGGATCTGCAGAAATCTTCAGTGACTGACAGAGTGGACACAACACAACTAAAATCTCTGAATGTCATTGCATTATATAACAAAATATCAAAGCAAGCGGCAACTAAACAAACACAATGAAAGTGCTATTTTTTCTTTAAAGTAAATTCCACATGCTTTGATATTTTTTTCCCCCAACTAATTCAAGTCAAGTCAAGTCAAATATATTTATATAGCGCTTTTCACAATACAGATTGTATCAAAGCTGCTTCACAGTATCAATCAAAACAACTTAACAATGTTTGTTTATTACTGGAAAAAAGACATCCAAGTTTGGTAGAGCTGATCAATGGTATGATTGGTTAATTAATTTGAATATCCCCAACTGAGCAAGCCAAAGGCAACAGTGGCAAGGAACCGAAAAACTCCATCCAGTGACCTAATGGTGTCCTAACACCCCATCAGATGACCCAATGGAGAAAAAAAAACCTTGGGAGAACCCAGGCTCAGTCGAGGGCCAGTTCTCCTCTGGCGTTTATGAACTAGAGGCCGAATTTACAGTAACTGTAAGATAAAAAATGTATATGAATGCCTGGCTAAATAGATGCGTCTTCAGTCTAGTTTTAAACTGGGAGAGCGAGTCTGAGCTACGAACAATATCAGGAAGGCTATTCCAGAGCTTCGGAGCTAAATGTGAAAATGCTCTGCCTCCTTTGGTGGATCTGGATATCCTAGGAATGACCAGAAGCCTCGAATTTAGTGATCTTAAAGAGCGCGATGGATTGTAAGGCGATAGAAGATCCGTTAAATAGACTGGAGCTAAACCATTTAGAGCTTTATAAGTCAAAAGCAATATCTTGTATTTAATACGGAACTTTATAGGTAACCAATGAAGTGATGATAAAATCGGTGTTATATGATCATATTTTCTTGATCTAGTAAGAACTCTAGCGGCTGCATTTTGGACTAACTGTAGCTTGTTTATTGAAGATGCAGGACAACCAGCTAATAAAGCATTACAGTAATCTAGTCTCAAGGTCATGAATGCAAGAACTAACTTTTCTGCATCAGAGACTGATAGCATATTACGTAGCTTAGCAATGTTTCTAAGGGGGAAAAAGGCAGTTTTTGTAACATATGAAATATGCTTTTCAAAAGACAGGTTGCAGTCTAATGTAACACCCAGGTCTTTTACTGTAGCGGATAAAGTAACAGGGCATCCTACTATGTTAAAGTCGTGCTGTGAAAGGTTTTGTGGACGGTTTTTAGAACCGATAAGTATTACCTCTGTCTTGTCTGGATTTAATAAAAGAAAATTACGCGTCATCCAATCTTTTATATCTTTAACAATCTGTCAATTTGGATAATTTAGCGTATTCATCTGGCCGTGATGAAATATATATTTGAGTGTCATCAGCATAACAATGGAAACTAATTCCATGTTTCCTTAGAATATTACCAAGTGGCAGCATATATATTGAGAATAATAAAGGGCCTAACACAGATCCCTGCGGCACTCCATAGTTTGCCGAAGTTATAATCGATTTTTCTCCATTTAAGAAGACGAAATGGTAGCGGTCAGATAAGTATGACCTGAACCAGCTTAATGCTTGTCCTTGAACACCAGTGTAATTTTGTAGTCGATCTAAGAGTATTGTGTGATCTATAGTATCGAACGCAGCACTAAGATCAAGTAAAACTAGTACTGAGATACAGCCTTGGTCCGAAGCTAAAAGTAAATCATTTGTGATTCTAACAAGCGCAGTTTCAGTGCTATGATGTGGCCTGAATCCAGACTGAAACTTTTCATAGATGTCGTTTTCTTGCAAGAAAGAGCCGAGTTGAGCGGACACAACTCTTTCTAATATTTTTGACATAAATGGAAGATTCGAAATGGGTCTGTAATTTGCTAGGTTATTTGGATCTAATTGTGGTTTCTTAATAAGAGGTTTTATAGCTGCCAGCTTGAACGTTCTTGGAACATGACCTAAAGATAAAGATGAGTTAATAATATTGAGAAGAGGCTCTTCCACTATAGGTAACACTTCTTTCAGTAGTTCAGTTGGTATAGGATCTAATAAACATGTTGTTGTTTTAGATGAAGTGATAAGTTTATTTAACTCTTTTTGTTCTATGGCTGTAAAGCATTGTAATTGTTCTTGCGGGGTGATAATTGCGGCCGAATTATAAGGTGCGAGCAAAGATCGAATGTTTACGATTTTGATTCTGATGCTTTCAATTTTCTCGGTGAAGAAGTTCATGAAATCATTACTACTAAACTGTAACGAGGTATTTTGTTCAGACGACGTCTGTTTATTTGTTAGTCTAGCCACGGTATTAAATAAAAACCTTGACATACTGTCTTTCCACGCGATTCTAAAGACCTCTAAATTAGTTTTTTTCCATTTACGCTCTAAATTACGGGTTTCTCTCTTTAAAACATACGTAGGATTATTGTACCATGGTGCTATACTTTTTTCTTTGACCTTTTTTAATCTAATGGGTGCAACAATATCCAATGTTCTAGAGAGAATGGTGCTCATAGTGCTAGTTAGTTCGTCTAATTCATCTGTTTGTTTGGGTTCAGGCAGCAGCTGAGACAGATCAGATAAGTGATCTATGGTGGATGGACGAATTGTTCTACCTGGTCGATAACGTGGCGCAGCATGACATATTACAGCAGTGCGTAATATGCAAGTTACCATGTAATGGTCAGTGACATCATCACTTTGTGGAATGATATCTATATCGGTTGGATCGGTTCCATATGATATAATTAAATCGAGTGTATGATTAAGACGATGAGTTGGTCCGGTGACGTTTTGCTTGACCCCGAAGGAGTTTAATAAATCTGTAAACGCAGCCCCTAACACATCATTTAAATTATCTACGTGTATGATAAAATCTCCAACAATTAATGCTTTATCGACGTTGACCAAAAGATCTGATAGAAAGTCAGCAAACTCCTTTAGGAAATTGGCGTAAATCCCTGGAGGTCTATATACGGTCGCCAATGCTAGAGATAATAGGGATTTTTTTCTTACATCTAAGAGCGTAACATTTAGCACAAGCACGTCAAACGAATTAAACCTATGACGAGTTTTCAATCGACAAGGATATCTCTGTAGATTGTTGCAACACCGCCGCCACGTTCATTGACATTAATTCATTGACATTTAAAGTGTGGCGCAAGTGTTTAAATACTTTGAAGTTCTACACAATTTTATACATTCTATCAATCATAAAAAAAGTAAAAATTGTGGCATATTATTACAATTAAAAAATATTTTTATTTTTAAAATATATTTTAAAAAATCTTGAATGATCCTTCATTCAAAACAACATTATTATTATTGAAAACAGTTGTGCAGCTTCGTATTTTTATGGAAACTATGATATATATTTTTCTTTAGGATTCCTTGATGAATAGAAAGTTCAAAAGAACAGTATTTGTCATTTATTTTGTAATATTATAAATGTCTTTACTGTCACTTTTGATCAGTTCAAGGCATCCTTGCTGAATAAAAGTAATAATTTCTTCTTTTTTTATTTTTTTTTAAATCTGGATCCAATAGACAGAGAACATTTCCTGATGTAGAGAGAAATGAGAGAAAAGATCAAAAGAAACTCAAGTGCAGGGAATCAAACCATATTTGGCCAATAAAAAAACAATGCTTTCACATCTCATCATTGACCAGATACGAGACTACCTGATGGAAAAGATTGATTATTTCAGAAAAGACCAACGTGAATATGCTTTTAAACATCCAGCATCTGTTAACAGTTTGGGTCTTACAGAAGAAAGACATTATTAGGCTAATGATATAAAAATATAGTGTTTAATATCTATGCTTCCCTCGACTGAAAAACCGAGGATCTCCTGTTCTAAAGGCAGGTTTTAAAGTGGTGTTACCATGGAGACATCCATCTGTGGAATGTAAGATTAAAGGCTATTTAGCAGTCAATCATTTTACAGGCGTATACAGAGACTATGACGTTCAAGCATCAAGTAATTTATTCAGAAGGAGAACCGTGGAGAAGTAAACAGCACATATTTTACAATCTATTCTGGTTTGGGATCTAACAAAATGAACAGAAAATCGCATCTTCAACATTCAAAATAAAAGGGACATATATGATGTGCCGGTTTAGAGGATACTTGACTTTGTGTGGCTCATACTATCATGCAGCACAACAGAGAGGTTTCCATTAAAAAAAAGAGGGACACCTTGACAAACACACCGAGGACACTGTGTAAAAACACTGTGGGACCAAGAAGTATTTGACACATGAAGTCACTGAATCGCCGCCTTGCCTTCACTGCACGGTGACATTTTTTGATTTTAGATTTTTGTGAAACATTTGAATACTTTTAGGGTCACTGTAAATAGCAAATTAAAACATTGCTTATGTTCAATATAGCCATAGATGACTACATTAATAATAAACTTTATTTTATATAGCGCCTTTAAAAGCAGCTTCTCAAAGCGCTGTAGAAGAAAAACATACATAAAACAATGAATAAAATAATAAAAATAAAAGTCATCAAGCATACGCTAGTTTGAAGTTGATACTGGATTAATACTGATTTTTTCTTTTTTCAGCAAGTTTCTATCTTGTATAAATCAAGGATTAGAAGTGGTTTGGGCAAGGACAACTACGTTTTCTATAGGAATTAATTTTTTATAGGCCTGTTAAAATAAGAGAACCCATTTTCAATGTGATTATTTGAAAGTGTGAAACGTTAATTTCTTTCTCATTTGATTTCACCTGCAAATTCTAAACATTTAAATAGAACCAGTTACAACAAATCTCACTCTGGCAAGTTATGAAAAGAAACCAAATTAAGATTTATTTAGACTGAAAGGTAATTTGACTCAACTATTAAACTCCATTAGTGGAAAAACTAGTAAAGAGTTTGAGTCCAGATTTTTTTGGGGACTTTTATTCAAACTAGAGTGCAAAAATACTCAAAATAACAGTTTCTGATTGGTGGTTGTCCATTGGCTTCAACAGGTTTCTGCCTGCAGGTGGAAAAACTGCCAACAAAAATATAAATAATTACTTTAAAAACATGCATTTACTAAACTGAAAAAAGTGTTTGAATGTTGAAATGATCCAGGCCAGAATCCCAGTGGATTATATTTTTGTTCAGAATGAAAACATTCTAAATCTAATTTAAATTACAGTTTCAAGTTTAAATAATTCTGTAAAGAAAAATTCTATATTTACACCTACAATCCCTTTATAAAAACATTGTTCTGAATTCCCTGGAATTTTGTATAATTTCTATCACATTTGTTCTGAAAATGTCATGGTTTAATACAGAATGTACAAAACATTTAATTCAGAAATAGAATTTCCCATGTGCACATCAATTAAATATTATCATATTTGCAACAAAAAAAACACTCTTAAAGTACAAAACTATGCAAGCTTTATGCAAATTACCTTAATATAAGAACCCATTACAAACAACATTAATGCCATGTAGTTTTTACCCAGTGAATGTTAACTGTGAACTCCTGCTATTCTGATGTTTATACGTACAAACAAATTCATAACTGGAGCGCTGTATTCAAAAACATTACAATGAATAATTTACACATCCAAAGTTGCAGCTGTCACAATGGAAGAGACAAATTTGGAATCACAAAATAAAAAACATATGAAGAAATATATATGAAAAAAAAAAACATCATGAGCAAAAAACACAGTACACAAATACAGCTTTTCCATACAGTGCAGATACTACTGAAGTGATATTCTGACTTGAGGTACATGAACCAGCAAACCTTAGATATGACTTATGATCACAAACTTTCCTAGCATGTTTCATAGACGAGTATATGTTGATCCAAAACAGGGCCGTCCCAACCATGGAGCGGACCGACCGGCCCAGCTCCAAACTAAATGTACCGTTCTGCGAAGAACTATGCTTCACCTAGGTGAGATTTAAGTGCTGACACATTGCTGAATTCTGTTTTTTAATTTGATAAAACTTGCATTATTATACTGATTTAGATCACAGGCTTTCTTAAATGTTTGAAGGGGGTTTTCATACAAATGTAGCTCTCTGCAGCGAAAACACAAAGACAATCAGTCTTTTCTTATTGGTTCAACAAGTTCAACTAGAAAAGGTTTAATTGCATGAATGCACAACTCAACAATTATGAGCAATGTGCAAAGTGAATATGTGCACCGAGGAAGTAAAAACTTCAATAACTTTAAATATCTCTTTTTATAAGGCACAGCTACAGGTCTAGATAAACTAATGAATCCAGTGGATGTGAGGCCGATTTAAACATTCAAACCAACCTTTGGTCACGTTCCTGCCCTGCAGTGATGAATAAATACATTTTTCAGTTCCAAATAAAAAAACAGCATTTTATCACAATTAAACTGCTGTTTTGCTACAAAAAAAATGTAATGATAATCTTCAATAAAACTTTCATCACAAATCCCAGCTCAGAATATCTTAAAAGAGGAGTAAGTACCGTTCAGATGTTTTTCCTCTATAAATTGAACCCTCACAGCACGCAATAATATGAGACACGGGTACCGCGGGCGTCAGGAGAACCAGAGTGTCTTTATTGTGGATTGCTCTCATATGTGGAAAACATGGACTTGCGTGTTTTGGGTGGCGGCGGTGGAGGCTTGACTTCAGCTTTCGTCGGTAAAGCAGGCGTGAACTATGGGTGACACAGGAAAAGCTTATTATTGTCAGTCTGTAAATGTTGTTTCAGCTTTCTATACCGTTTTTGTCATCAATATTTTAGGTCAAAATACAGATGAATGCAGAAAGGAAAGTGTAAATTTAATGCTAAAAATGTAACTTTTTTCCACATGTAGACTGTACATGCCGTGTCTCACCTCAGAAGTAGAGTTATAGATGCTCTCGCTCTCGTGAGGGTGTTTCTTGGGTGGCATTGGTGGAGGGATGTTTGTGATGTCAGGTGTGCTGAAGTCACTCTCGCTCGGGAGACATGTATAACCTACGGGAAGGTGATCCATATGAGGTTTATTAATGTCAATACAGATGTGCCATGTCCTGGATCAGTGTGTTCGATCATGATGATCTGTGTATTTATAACATCATCCTTACACGCCTCTAGGAATTGTCGTTTGTTTAAAACTTTTGATCGCTGCATAATTCTCATATTTAAATGTGTTTTTTTCGGTAGTAAACACATTAAATTGGTCAAAAGTCACCATTAAGATATTTAATAATAATCAGAAATTCAGCATATTCAATAGCAAATCAGCATATTACAATGATTTCTGAAGGATCATGTGACACTGAAGACTGGAGTAATGATGCTGAAAATTCTAATTGCCATCAAAGGAATACATGATATTTTAAAATATATTTAAATAGAAAGTTATTTTAATTTGTAATAATATTTCACAACATTACAGTATTTCTGATCAAATAAATGCAGCCTTGGTAAACATAAGAAACTTCTTTCAAAAACAGTTAAAATCTCTTACCAAGCTCTGACTTTTGAATGGTTTTGTGTTTTGAGAACCTTTTCATTTTTTAATATTACCGTAGTGGCACCATGGTATAGAGATATTAGCATACAGTAATACCATAATGCTTTGACATGTAGTTTATCATATTTAAGCACTATGGTAAAGAAAACCCACAGATCAAGTAAAAAAAGCCCACCGTCTCCGTAAGTGTCAGTGTTGCGTGTGTGTGTGTGTGTGTGTACACTCACTCGAGCTGCGCGGTGTGTGTGGTGTGGCAGGCAGAGGGCTGAGTGGGTTGTGTAAACTCAAATTGGATGATTCTCCATGAAACAGCGACAGCGTGAGTCTCCGGTCCCCTATCGTCAGACTTTTCGGCCTTGGCTGCTTCTCTGGAGGAATCTGCCACCACACAGAGACAGAGACAGCGCATCAAATGAATCATATCTCTAAACATTAGATTAGTCCATTTTATAAATGTCTACAACTCTACAATTTACTCCACTCAATCATTTGACTCGCTATGAAATGATACAAATCAACGTCGAACAGATCGTGATCATGTTAACATCCCAGAGTCGTCGCATATAGGGCCAGATTTACTAAACAGGGCAAATTGGCATTACTGATGACGTGCAAATTAAAGAACACAGAGGCAGCAGGACCATTTCTATAATGACCAACGCAATCTCATCTGGTTTTAAAGACCAGCTTTTCTTGGGGCGTTAAATAATGGCATACCATACCAGTAAATTGACGAGCGCAAACCTTAGTAAATCACCATTCGTAATTCATTTAAATACTCTCCTTCCATAAATTTTGCATCTGAAAGGGAAACTTCTACAAATGCATATGCAATAAGATCAGCTGCAAAAATAACCCTGTCCACGCCTTTTCAGCGCTAATTTTTCACTGTGTGTCTTTAGTAAACCCTGACAGTAGTTTTTTTTTTTTACTGCAAAAGAGGGTTTGCGCTGGTGCACGCTGTTAGTGAATCCGGCCCTAAATGTTTAAAACTGCTCACTGACAGCCACGAACAGAAGAATGAACACAAAAACTCCCAGCACCTGGTCTGTGTCAGCGGGTCGCTCCAGTAAGACCTGAGACTTGCTCATGCTCCATTCCTTCCTGTTCTTCTTACTTATCCGATTATCTTCCTCTGAGCGGGACAGAACTGAAACCCTGCTGTCGCTCACGCGGGAGAGCAGCGAACTGAGAGAAAGAGAGACGATCAGATATTTGTGCACCTGTACAAATCCTCTGAGCATGATGCCATGTATTCTGCATTTGTGCAACAGCATTCTGCTTAGTGATCTCAGGTCTAGAAACACATTTGCCTGCAAGAAAGCCACTCGTGGGTTGAGTGGCGCAGAAGTAGAAACCTTCAGAAGTAAAAAAAATAATGTATATGCAATTATTCTTGGGAGATTCTTCAGAGATCTTTGACTTATTCTCCCAGCTGCCAGTCTTGGTAATTGCTACTTATATGATATACGCACTTCATTGGCATTTTAATAAAAGCACATCTGCTAAAAACAGAAATATCAATATTAACATAAGATGCATATGCATAAATATGAATGGATATTAACGGAAGTTAAGTAAACCAAAGATGTTCAAACATAAAATGGAAACATCGGAATCAATGCAAAAGTACAAAAATTATAAAACATTCAATCATGAGGTTTTAACACACACAGAAGGAAACATTAAGAGTTTCCAAACTCTTTCACTTTTATGACATGAACAAGTTTATTTAAATGGATGAAGTTCTAAATCTGTTAATGTCAGTCTGAAACAGTTTGAGTGACGCATTTTAGCACTGATTGTTTTATGAATCTTTCACAATGTACTTCATTTTGAATTTCCGAATTACAATGTTGATTCATTCCATGTCATAGCCGATAACCAATAAAATGACTGATATTAAGAGGATACTGATATATGGAGCACAGTACATAACATGCGGGGAAAATATATACTATATTGTAGCCACAAATTAAGAATTCATTCCCTTGGTTTATTCATTTCTTCCCTTGTTTTACTAAATTGTGGCCACTTTGTAATAATTTGTTCCATTGTTTTAGTTCAATCAAAACAAGGGAGCTAATTAGTACAACGTGGCTAACCACTTACTAAAATGAGGGAACAAATGTGTTGTGGGAACGATTTCTTAATTCGTGGCCACGATATATATATATATTTTTGTCCGCATGTCATGTTCTCCATAGAATACTATTTTGCCAAGATTCATTAAAAATGCATGAAAATTAATTCTAGTTTTAAATCCTGCAAGGGAATTAAGCCATAGCAACATAATAAAGAATGAATAATGGAGATTACTAAAGATTACATGTAACTGTTAAACTATATGTGTTTTTAAAGGTTAACTTTAGGTGATCATCATCTAAATGTAAAAACAGGGGAAATGAACATGCAATTACATATCTAATCAGCCAATATATCCAATATCATCCACTAAAAATAAAATGTTTCAGTTAACACAACCTTTCATACAATATCTAAATAAGGCAAACAAAAAAAATAGCAAAGAAATATCTAGGATAGGAAACGCGTGTTAATGTTGAGTGTAAAGACAACCTATGTCAAACAGGCATTGCTTTGTGATTACAATACTTAATAATTGATGTGAATCTAAAATGAACTAAACTGAATTCTAAAGGTCAGACTCTGAAAATGCCTGGACCTGGACCTCAGGGGAAATAAGAATTAATAAGAATTATTTACCAAGAACATTTTCTAAATAAAGCAGCACACGCTCAGATGACATCAAACGATGCATAAAGTGACAGAAACTGCACTTTTCATGTTCTTTCCCACTAAGCATCATTCATCCACAATTATGATTTTCCAGAAAGAAAACATTTATAGGCAAGTGCGATGACCAGTTAGGAATGACTAATTTAGAACAATTTCATCTGCAAATACTTGAGGGAAAACAAGCAGGTTGTCATTTACTCCGATAAGATTAGATTTTTTTCAGATTTGAGGCTAGATTATTATTTTTTTTATCTAAATTATTGGGGAGTTAATAGTAATCAAGGACTTGTTTATCGAGAACCCACTTAACCAGCGCATAAAATAATCAATTAAACATGGAGGTTAAACCGGATTAATGTCATGTTTGTCCACTAGCAGAGGCATAATTACATGGGAAACTGAATCATTCCATGACCACAGGAACTCTGCCCAGCGATATATTAGCCCTCAGTGCGCTGCTGAAAATGAGGAAGATTATTTCTATGAAGGAGAGAATACTGACTCCTGGGATGCAGGCCTGGAGGAGTTTCCGTCTGAGGAGCCTGAGCCGCTGGAGTGTCCTGAGGAGGCGTTTGAGATGGTGGACATCCGTCTGAGTGTGGAGGACATGATGTATGGCATCACCATCGACCCCACGCGACTCTTTTTCTTTTCGGTCAGAGAGCAGGGCTGGAGATACAGATACAAACACAAACATGTTTCTATTTATATCATGACTTGAATCTCACTGACCTCTATAGTAATTCAATTAAATGCAACGCTTAACTTTTAGCATTTATACCGTAAATGTGAATTTAGCACTATTAAGTCTCCTCAATTAAAGTGATGTAATTTCTTCCCACCCAGTAAGATTTATATATATAAAAATTGCAAACAATACTTATATTTAGCAAGGATGTACTAAATTGATCAAAAGTGACGGTAAAGACATTTATAATATTACAATTTTTTTCTATTTGAAATAAATACTGTTTTTTTTTTTTACTTTTTTATTCATCAAAGAACCCTGAAAAAAAAATGTATCATGGTTTCCACAAAAGATATTAAGCAAACTGTTGATTATAACATTGATAATAATCAGAAATGTTTCTTGAGTAGCAAATCAGCATATTAGAATAATTTCTGAAGGATCATGTGACACTGAAGACTGGAGTAATGATTCAGAAAATTTAGTTTTGCATCACAGGAATAAATTACAATCAAATAGAAAGAGTTATTTTAATAATATTTCACTATTTTTACTGTATTTTTGATCAAATAAATGCATACATTGTGTGCACAGGAGACCCTAAACTTTTGAAGGGTAGTGTAAATCTATGGGATTTTTGCTTAGTAACAATTGCTTGGTAAAGTAATAGCATGCTTCTGCACAAGTCGTCACATGATATGTATTATGGGGAAACGATAAGGGACAAGTTATTTGCCATCTAATAATAACTGTGCTTACTTATAGTTAATTGGGATGGCAGAAAGATTTTTAACATCAAAACAATGATTTACTTCACCTTTAAGCTATTTTTTCTTTTTGGTGACCAACCTTGTGGCATACACAAAGAAAAATATCTTAATAAAGAGACTGGAAAGTGCAGGTTTTACTATGTTTGCGGGGACCAAATAAACCTGCAAAAACCTGACACACAAAGACAAATATCACTTCATCAAAGCAGATATGTTCTCCTCTTGTGGTCTACTGACTCACGAAAATGAATCTTGATGAGTCTTAGCTGATTTCAAATCTCCTTCAAAGTAATTGTTATCCCATATGAATCATTTCATCAGATCTGAAACATTTCCACCCAAAAACAGCAAACCCTCGATCTGGCTCTTCTCAATAGAGTCGTGTTTGTCAGACTCACTAGAGTAATGACGCCATAGAGTTTCTCCACTTTGGCGCGCAGGTCCTGGAAGCAGGACACGATTCTGTTGTGAAGGGGTTTGAGCTGCTCCGTGGATTTCTCTCCGTGGATCCGAATTCCCTCATCAAGCAATGGGACCTGAGATGGAATAGACATTAAAGCATTTTCAACATTAAAAATTTAACACAGAATGGATCACTCTGATGATTTTTCAGTACCTGATCTAAATATGACAAAACATACAGTGCAACAGTACAAATGTATAGACGGTTTTACCATATAGATGGTTTCAAAGCTAACTCAAATTAAGATTTTTTTTTTAAATGAGATTACTTTCATCAAGTAATTTAATCCATTTAATTATCAAAAGATATTTGATTATCTAAAAACAGGCAGTTCCACATGGTTATATAAATATACACTAGCATTCAAAAGTTTGGGGTCAATAAGATTTTTTTTTTTAAAGAAATGAATAGGTTAATTCAACAGGGATGCATTAAATTGATCAAAAGTGACTGTAAAAATATTTATGATGAATTAATATCACATTAATATTAAGCAGCACTAATACTTTACTGTATTTTTGATCAAAATCTTTTCAAAAACATGGAAAATTTTTAACTCCAAACATTTGAACGATAATGTAAATACATTTAGATAATATAATTTATATATACAGTTGTGGTCAGAATTATTTGCACCCCTGGTAAATATGAGCAAAGATGGCTCTAAAAATAAATCTGCATTGTTTATCCTTTTGATCTTTACTTCAATGAAAGGTTAGATTTTTGCGAATTTTTTTAATGAAAGATCAGAAGGATAAACAATGCAGATTTATTTTTACAGCCATCTTTGATCAGATTTACCAGGGGTGCAAATTATTCTATATACATATTTAACATGGTATATGGTCATATCTCCCACTTCTATGTGAATAATCTGAGTATTGTGTGAATGGTTAAACACAACACAGATCTGCGGAAGTGTCACCTGCAATGCAATCAGGTGTTTTAAGACTTCAATGCGTTCCAGGTGGTCGGGGTTCTTCTTCATGTAGGCGTCTGTGAAAAACGCCTGAGGAGTGAAACAAAAATTTCAATCAGGATCAGCCGGTGCTCCAGCAGACCCAACGCCTCGAGACACACATCAATTTTTCATATCTGACCAGGACTAAAAGGTACAGAGCAACTCTTGAGCACATCTGACTGATTTAGCTGAGTATTATCAGGGTGTAAGCTTGATTTGGGCTCGATTTCTTTTGGTTAAAAATTAATAGAATCAAAAGTACAAAAAAGGTCTGCACATCCCAAACCTTTATTGGGCTCAGGTGCAGGAGAAAATAACGACAATCATAGAAGAAAGAAGAGTAATGTCCGCACACTGCGCTTACGGCTCTGAAATTAAAGGCAGGGTAGGCGATTTGTTCCAGAAGCATTTTTTGTTATGCTGATTGAAAGTCTCTTCACAACCTGACAGCAATCACTAAGTTAAGTGGTCTAAATGTATTTATATGTATATAAATCGTCTATTGAAGGCGTAGGACCATAAAATGTTCGTCCGAATTCAATGATACGATGTCCTACCTGCCAGTCAGCGTATGTATTTCCATATCTCCGCACACCTGTTTGCGCAGACATCACATGACGTCATCAGTGTGTTTCATGCTATGCAGAGTTAGACAGACGTCAGTCACCAAGCGCCACAAACGAAACAGCAGCCGCTTTATACAGTTCCTTCTGAACCAAAACAACCAGCTTATGCTGCGTTCACGCCATAACTACTGGGATTTGGCAGAGATGGAAACCTGTGACGTTATACTCGAAGCGGTTCGGGACTTGAATTTATGCATTTCAATGGCAACACTATCAACATCGAAATTAATCAGCAGCAGTCAGGTGGTACAGGTCAGAGCTCTTTAAGTTATGTTCATTATTATTGTAATGTAATGCTTTGAGACATGAGGAAGTTTAACGCCGTCTCTCGTGACACATGCTCCCTGCTGTGCACGTTTATGTGTTTTGAAGGAGGCGTGGCATTGGAGACACTTTTAAGGGAGCATGTGATCTCATGGTTTCGAAGCTAGCTCGCTATTGCTAGCCTCTCTGAAAATTGCCTACCCTTCCTTTGATAGAAGTAGCAGAAGAGAAGAAACAGGGGAGAAAGACTGACCTTCTCATAGTTGGAAAAGCCGCCCATGACAGCCGGGTCCACGATTCCATTGAGCATCATGGAGAGCGGGTGCACAGGAAGAGAGCGGTCACACGCCTGCTGCTGTACCAGATTACTCAGCTTCTCATTGGCCAGCTCCATGGTTTCTATGGCGTTGTCCAAAGGGCTGATCTCCTCCTACAAACGAGGGACAATATGAGACGAGCGGAGAGATAAGATCTGATTATGATCATACACTACCATCTTTTAAAATAAATTAATACTTTTATTCAGCAAGGATGGATTAAATTGATCAAAAGTGACAGTTTAGATATTTATAATATTACAAAAAAAGATTTCAAATAAATTCTGTTATACTTTCTATTTATCAAAGATCCTCAAAAAAATGTATCAAAATATTAAGCACCACAACTGTTTTCAACATTGATAATAATAATCAATGTTTCTTGAGCAGCAAATCAGCATATTAGAATGATTTCTGAAGGATCATGTGACTAAAGACTGGAGTAATGAAGCTGAAATTTCAGCTTTGCATCACTTTAATAAATTACATTTTTAAATATATTCAAAAAGAAAACAGTTATTTAATAAAATTGGGTTACACTTTATTTCAAATAGTCCACTTTAGACATTCTACTAACTACAAGTAACTTTGCAACTACATGTTGACTAACTCTCATTATAGTATTAGTAGACTGTAGTAGATTGTTAGTAGACTGTTGGGTTAGGATTAGAATAAGTTAATTAAGTTTAAAAGTAAAGTTAATCAGTAGAATAAGTTGACATGTACTTGCAAAGTTACTTATAGTTAATACAATGTCTAAAGTGGACTATCAAAATAAAGTGTTATTCTCTCTAAATATTCTCTGTTTTTACAGTATTTTTTTTTTATAAATAAATGCAGTCTTGGTGAGCAAAAGACCCAAAACTTTTAAGAATGACATAAAATGGCATATCTTGAAACCGGAATACCATAAAGGCTTGTAGGAGGGCTATTTTAATCTAAATATTTTAATATCCTAGCAACAGTACAGCAACACACAAGCATCACATACATTTTCTTGAGTAAAAATCTACTCGGTTGATATTACATCAGCAGAAAAATTATTTCAGAAAAAGACACAATTTGATGAAAGAATATGAAAACAATAACGTGCACTGATTAACATATTAAGTGGCATTTGAAAAAAAGGTGAATAGGGTTAATTTTGATAATGTTGTCTTTTGTTAATAGGCAAGTATTCAGATAGCACGTTTGACATTTAACAATAAAAGTCAGTTTTAGAGTATTTCGAGAAGGACGTGTTACTCACCACAGACATGGATTTCACTTCAAACCACTTGAGGATTCCTGGAAAGCGATATGCTGTAATAAAAGTGGTCCTTTCGATCCACATGGTCTGTGAGGTCAAGGGGAGAGAGGCACATTTACACAGAGGAGTAACAGGTTCTGAAGGTTAATCATCCACATTTATGAATAATTATATAGAACTGATTTACAGGTATTTGTACCACCAAGAAACTAGTGAAATGGTTCACAGAATCACAATATTCTGTATATTATTATATATACAAATAATATTCAAGATTACTGGCAATAAAGGTGATTCTTCAGTGTTAGTGAGTGGCAACTTTTTTTTTAAAGTTTAATTGGGCATCTAAATCATAATCATCAGGGGGTTGACAATCTGAAAATTTTTAAAGAGGACCTATTAAGCCTTGATTTGGTTTTTGGCATCTACTAGAATAGGTTTTATGCTTTAACGACAGAAACGTCTGTCAGTAACTATGAAGCCCCTCCTTCCAAAAAGCAAAGTGTGCTCTGATTGGTCGGCTGGACCAGTGTGTTGTGATTGGTCTGTGAGTTTCAACTGACGCAACTCAACCAGGTTTCGCACCTTTTTCTTTGTGTGTATGCCATGGACGGGAATTATTTAAATGAGGCATATTGTGACGTGTTCGTTCCCAGGAAAACTCAGACTACAAGACTTCAGGCAGTTCAAAAACAGTGCGCACTGATATAGAGAAGAACTCACTTTTTATGCTCAAACAGCAACATTACATACTAAACAAAGTTAAAAATGTAAAAAAAAAAAAAAAAAAAAGCTCTTTAAATGAGTGCTTTTAAATTATTTCTTTTCAGTCATTTGTGATTATCAGATATGGATTTTTTTTAAATAATTTCATAGAGATTGCATATAAAAGGTTTTAAACCAATTAATATTGAGCATAAGCTGGAACTAGAAATATTTGTATTCACTTTTACTATAATTTATATATTGACTTTCTTCTAAGAAACATATATGTTAGAATGTCCAAGCAGGTTTTTACAAAACGTAAATAAAAAATAAAAAGTAGAGTAATTTTTACTGCCAAGCTTCAAAGACAGCATAATAACACTGATGTCTTTGAACTATTCCTTTAACATTTCATTCATTTTAATGACTCTTTTAGACTTGGAAATAACACTTTTTTTCAGACACAAATTTCAGGTTTGCCATGCCTGTGAGATCCCTGCATTCATTTCCTTGGTTGCAAGTCACAAACAATCTTGATGAAAACCATCAGTCTCTCACTCATGGGGATTGAGCTTGACACTTCAAACTAAAGCTTGCAAAACAGTTTTGACAAGGTTAAAAAAAAATGTATAATGTCAACAATGTTGAAATAAAAATTTCAGTAATTTAATCTGAAATCATCTTTTTCGTGCACCACAAATACCCTCATCTGCCTTATCGGTCAGCCTCAGCGATTCAATATTTGATCAATGTTTGCAACTTACGGCAAACTCATTGTCAGGATCTTTTTCTCCTTTCCTAAACGGTCTTGAATACTGGAACTTGTCCACCTCGTTCGTCCTGTAGTAACTGGGAAAACAACAGAAGGGAAATAAGATCTATAACAGCATTATTTACAATAGATTTGAATTGTGACAAGGGCGTTGATTCATACTTGAGGATTTGTTCAGGAACTCCCTTGTCCTTGAACTGTGAAGGTAAAGTTAGGACAGGCTTCACCGTAAAACACTGGATATCTGTAAGGAATCAATTAAGGGTAGAAAACTCTTCACATTCACTTAATTTTGTCCAAAAAAGCATTTGGACACAATACTGATTTAATGTGAGGCACATACACTACCGGTCAAAAGTTGGGGGGTTTTTTTTATGTCTTTGGAAAAACTCTCTTACCAGGGATGCATTTATCTGATCAAAAACACAGTAAAACTGTAATATTGAGAAATGTTATTACAATATAAAACAATTGTTTTTTATTTGAATATATTGTTAAAAGTAATTTATTCATGTGATGTAAAGCTGAATTTTCAGCATCATTACTCCAGTCTTCAGTGTCACTTGATCCTTCAGAAATCATTCTAATATGATGATTTGCTGCTCAAGAAACGTTTCTTATTATTATCAATGTTGAAAACAGCTGTGCTGCTTCATATTTTTGTGGAAACCAATCTTTGAGGAATTCAAAGTTCAAAAGAAGAGCATTTATTTGAAATAGAAAACATTGGTAACATTATAAATGTCTTTACTGTCACCTTTGATCAATTTAATGCATCCCACCTGAATGTAAGTATTCTTTATAAAAATGACTGACCCCAAACCTTTAAATGTTACTATATTCAATTTAACAGTACATTTTTAAAACATAAAACAAACAAACCCATAAATCTTCAAATTCCACAGAATTTAGCCAACAAAAACATCAGTCTCTTGCTGGGTTAAAGGTCAAGGATACGTTGACCGGGTGAGTTAGAGATGTTGTCACCAGGGGGCGATGTGCTGGTTATCTTCACTGCATTGGGAAACTGAGACATCAGCTTGAGGCTAAAGTCTTCCAGCCACTCATACTCTTTACCACGGTAAATGAACATTTTGTTCTGTTTGAAACAGGGAGAGTAAAAAGTTTAATTGAAGACTGTAAGCCACTGCTATTAACGTACTGGCAACAAAAGTTCTTTCTCAGTTTAAGTGATTTTCATGGCTTGATATCTGGCATGCAGAACCAATAATAACTACACAAAGCCTATCATTTTATTAGATGTCTAAGGGGCTCTTGTATCTGTAAACGTAAGGCACCAGGGTCCAAACCCCTGACTGTGAAAAAAGTATTATTTTCTTGTTTAAAAAACCCAATTACTCTGAGAGCTCTTTGGGGAAAGCTGCAATCAGAATATCGTTTTTCTTTGCCAATGCTTGATGCCGAAATGCCCAACAGCGAGCCGGCCCTGCCAGCATGTTTGTGTCACTGTTTAATCCATACTTTACACCGCATAGGCAAAAGAAAATTAGACATTTGAGCACTAAATGGGGGAATAATTATCCAAGTTGTCGTTTGAAAATCGTATCCGATATTAAATCCATTAAAACAGGCAAAACTGGGCAACAGCAGCAAAATTCACTCACCCTGAGGAAGGAGGGGAAACCTTGACCGTAGTATCCCACTGCGAAATATTCGGGCTGAGGTCTCATAGCGTGCATGATGTTCTCATAATACTGTGCCTGCTGTTTCTGTGTACAAAACAACAGGTGTTTTTACATTTGAATTAGCAATTAAGGCACTTAAAAGTCAAGCATAAAAGGAATAGTTCAGCTGAAAAAGAAAGCACTGTCATCATTTGCTCATCCTCAAATCTATATTACTTTTTTTTTTTCTTCCTTAGAACATACTAGGAGAATTGTATGTGTGTTCATGCTGCTCTGGTTCATACAATGAACGTGAAAGAGGTCACAATACTTGTGAACTATATTGCAATTCTTGTGAAGTCACATGACAGCTTTGGGTGAGGAAAATTTTTATATTGCACATATTCATCTATTTTTGACCGTTCTGATGGTTCCAAAAAACTGTTGCGTAACTAGTTTGAACTCTATCGCACGTAATCCTGCTAATACAAAGGCTTCAGTCAACTTCAATTACTGTTATCTGCCCCATAATGCCTTTGATCAAAGCACTTAACCCCTGGTTCTTCCAAAACTTGGAAAGACGAACAATTATGATCCTTTTAGTAACTTATTTTAAGAGGTTAATAATAATCATGGTCGTAGTAGTCATAAAAAAAATTCAAATTGTTGTAATTGTTCCTACAGCTCTCTGATAAAAATGCTTTTGATATAATTGTGGCAGTTTAAGTGGCAGCAATCTAACACTGAAGAATTTCCAATACTACCAATCATTTTGAATGTTATTATGACTCTGTAAAAGAATTTCACCTATTTTCTATGTCATAGGAGAGCCTGTAATTCATATTCATATATATTCATTCATAAATGGAGGTGATTAACATTCAGAATCAAATCTTGGAACCCCTCTGTGTAAATGTGGCTCTCTGCCTTTGGCCTCACAGACCATGTGGCTCTTTTATAGTGAAATATGGAATTTCAATTGTGTTTCCATTACTGTTTTTCCTCCCACCTCATATTATTTCCATCCCAAAAGTTTTGCGAGCAAACACAAAGATTGTTGGGTGAACACAAAAGTTTCGTGAGAGAACGCAAACGCACTGAAATATCATTTTTGCAACCATCTTAGTTTTCATGTGCCTTTTGAGAGTTATGGCAGAGAGTGTTCGGGGGGGGGGGGGTCACACAAGGAATATAACATGCAAGCCATATGTACTACAGAGTGTTGTTATTGTTAGCTAAAGCTAAAACTATTAATCTTTTCAATCATTTAAATAAGGCTGAAATAAAAAAATAGAATATAAAGATTAGAATTAGAAATGTTGCCTTGGAAACTAACTGAAATATGTTTAAGTTGAATTATTAAAATGACTAAATCTGAAATAAAAAAAGCTAAACAGAAATTGTAAAAAAAAAAAAACTAATAAAAATTAGAAAAGCACAAAATTACTAGAACTTAAACTACAAATAAAACTGTAAATATAAAAATAAAAGCTAATTAAAAGCATTAATAAATATTACACTAGTGCATAAATAATACTAAACAATATTTGTACAACAAATATGGTGGTTTTATGCTGTTTTTGTCATTTTGGCGTTTGACAGCACTCCTGTTCACTTTAAATGTATGGGAACATTTTGCATCCTGAACATTCAGCTAAATTTTGCACTCCGGCGATAAAGAAAAAATGTAATTGGGTGCGGAATGACATGAGGATAAGTAAATGATGACAGAATATTCATTTTTAAGTGGTCTACATACTTAAGCTTTGGTATTTGTTACTGTACATTCCATACAATGATTTCAATTCACACAAGAATTGAAAAAAAAAAATAGGATTTATTCAGAATAAATGGGAAATAAATGTATTCCAGTCATCTCAATGGCAAAAATTTCCCAAATATACCTCGAATTCACCAAACTAATGTATGGCACATTTTATCCACCACAGGACAGAAAAGTTGAAGCAGTTGTCCACCCAATTCATCAGCACAAACTGATCAAATTGAAGTCAGCTCCCAAGTGAGAACTTGACAGAGCCAAAGGCAGAACTGAGAGGAGAGTGTGTAACTGCAACAGTAGCCGTTATCGCACCAGTTTCCTTCCTCCTCCAGCTTGCCAATTGCCATGCTTATTTCCTGTGCTGAGTGACGGCTGCTACCCAGCCGACAGCGTGATGGATTACCAACCCAGAACGTGAATCAATAAGAAGTGCGTGAATCAAAACGAGCTAAAGCTTTAGCTTTTGTCTCGCTAAAATGTTTGTACATCACAGAGCATCTCCTGTTCTGGCAGAAGCTCGGGGGAGGTTTGTCTGCGGCGTTACCTTCGGATCGCATTAACAAAGAAACGAGGGAATTCTGTCAAGTCTGTCTTACCAGCAGTTGACTGAGCTCTATGAAATCAAACATTTGGTTTTCGTGAAGTTTAACAAGCTGTTTGGCCATCTCGATGGCCTTCTCCCACATCTGTGGACAAAGAACAAACAAACAATAAATGAGAACGTGTTTTGATGGCAACACATCTGCTGTGTTTATTCTTCTTTAAGGAACAGCTTTTCAATAATGAAACATCTGTTATCATTTAGTCTCCCTCCAGTGTTCCAAATCATTGACTTTCTTCATAAAAGATAAAAAATACATGTTGTCCATACAACTTGTGCGCTATATTATAAGTCTTTTAAAGCCAATACAATCATTATGTGTGAGGGACTGAATTTTAAAACATGATGCGTTGTGACATGAAACATAGAGCAAAAGTCAACTTGGCATCTATATATATATATATATATATATATATATATATATAGATGCCAAGTTGACTTTTGCTCTATGTTTCATGTATATATACATTTCATATATATATATATATTCTTCAAAATTTGTCCTATTGTGCTCTACGGAAAAAAGGGAGTAATACAGGTATGAGAAACACAAAAGCATGTTTTCTTTTTGGGTGAAATATATCTTTAAATGCACAACCACTGAAAAGTTTGGGGTCAGTAAGAGTTTTTTTGTCGTTTTTAAAGAAATTAACACATTAAATTGTTCAAAAGTGACAGTAAAGACATTAATAATGTTCCAAAAGGTTTCTATTTCAAATAAATGCTGTTCTTTTGAACTTTCTATTCTTCAAAAAATCCTGAAAAAATGTATCATGGTTTCCACAAAAATGTGAAGCCGTTTTCAACATTGATAATGAGCAGCAGTTTCTTGAGCAGTAAATCATCATATTAGAATGATTTCTGAAGGATCATGTGACACTGAAGACTGGAGTAATGATGCTGAAAATTACAGGAATAAATTACATTTTAAAAAAGACATTTTAAAAAATTCTTTCTAGACCTTAAACTTTTAAATGGTGTTAAACAGCAACATGACAATAATTCTACAGCTCTTTTCTGTTCTTTACAGCTGTACTTCCCTAAAAATGGTGTGAATTTTTCAATAAAAGTCATTAAATGAAAAAAAAATTCATTAGATTTCGATGTGCATACTTTGCCCTTGTCCAGATTGCACATGATTTCCTGAAAAAGTCTTTCCTTCAGCTCTTGTTGTGTCCAGCCCTGAGCTCCGTCCCGTGGGATCAGGTGGGGCGCACACGGCTTGTCGGACCACTAGAAAGAGATTGCACAGTTCAGTCATGCCAATCACACCGATCTGCTAATCACTAAACTATGATGCAACTTTAACCAGCAACCTGCAAGAGCAATACGGTTCTGAGTGCAGATATTAAAACGCAAACCAGACTAAGTTAAGCAGCATAATAAGATTTTGGGGAGTGACAGGCTAAATCTTTGGCTTTTATAAAGATTTGGAGGATAACAACTGACTTTCATTAGTTTTCCAAAGCAAAGGTCATGTCATTTCCAAATCTACAAACATCCTTGTCATTGAATAATAAACTATTTTTAAAAAAATTAAGCAAATTGTGAATAAATGTGAATGTGTAAAATCTCTTTAAAGGGTTAGTTTCCCAAAAATTATTATTATTGTCGTTCCAAACCCTTTCAACTTTTGTTCATCTTCAGAACACAAGCTGCGTTTCCATTACCCTTCAAATTGCACAAATTCAAATTGCGAATTGAAAATAATGGAAACACGTCAATTTCGTGAAAACCAATTCGAAAAAGGAATGTTTCGCAAAACTGCAATGGAAACAGTTTTTTAGCATTTACAGGTCACCTGGCATATGTAAAAGTCACAAAAACATTCTTTAAAAAAGGCACGGTACGAAGCGCCACAATTTATCAAGAACTCAAAGCAGATATGAGGGAGAAGGGCTTCCAGAAGCGGTGGCAAATATTACACTTCAAATGGAAAGCTCTCAAAAAGAAGTATCTCTTGGAAAAGAGAACCTCTGCAAAAGCTGTGCAGATGGGAAAGGGGAAATAAAAAGTTTTTCAACCTAATACTAGGACAGAGACCAATTGTCACATCGATGAGCACAGGTCTGAACAGCATAGCTAAGGCAAACATTCTTTCTATTTGGCATGAGCTGATATAACTAGAAAAACTAAAATACACCAGGCTAATGCAAGTTGAGTTGACATTAAGTTAGCCTTTTAATCAACATTTAGAAAATATCGCAAAAGTTTTGAGTAAATCTGTAATGATAAATCGGCTACACATGCTTACTCATGACCTTAAGACACTTTGATCTAAAGGCTTAAATGATTGCAATTACTGTAAAAGACAAATATGAATTGAATATGACACATATGAATTTTTCTATAAACGTAGCATTTTTATTAAAAACTTTTTATGGATGATTAGACTGAAAAGTAGCTTAAAGAAAAAAGCTCAAAAATAAGATTTGATTTAGTTAATTACTTGTTTTCGAATTATTTGTTTTAATTCGCTTTTATTTAAGTAAGTTTAAATTTCCTTTCTTTTTTGGTCATTAAAAACTTCTCATAATTTGAAGGAAGAAAAAACATGGAAATTATTGCTCCGTTTAAACTTTTGAAAGTGTATACATTATATATATATATATATATATATATATATATATATATATAAATATATATATACAAACTTGTATAATAAGAAGAATTCTTTACATTTATATAGTGCTTTTCTGGGTATTCAAAGCGCTTCACATATGGAAGGGGGAATCTTCTCAACTATCACCAATATATATCTCAAATATATAAATACTCTTTGCATAGAAGAGTTCTTTGGGTTTCTTGAAGATGTAATGTTCCAGCAAGTCTCCTTGATCAATTACCAAAGAACCATGCCAATATTATTCAGGGAAATAAGGTTTTCTTATCAAAGTGATAAAATGTTGTTCCAAACATGAGTACACTCTCCTGAAAGTAACAAAATAAAATTAAACAAAAATGTTCTGTTGCAAGTTAAAGGCATTTTGTGATCAACGAGTGAGTATATTGAACCAAAACGTTTATAAGAGTAATTTCTTGACAATTAAAAGTTATAAAGCCCATTGAATCATTCTCAGACATAATTTAGACAACAATGGAACCACTTGAAAGAGAACTGTCAGTAGATTTATTTCTTTGTACAAAAGAGGACATTGGTACAAGAAAATTACCAAAGCAATGTTCTATAGTAAGCATGAAAATATAACCCTGAAACAATACGGCCTTCACTTTAAGCTTTCATTTTGTATGAATGAGTGATTTTTTTTGTTACGAAAAGAGCAGGAGAAATGCCAAGCAAGTGTCTCAGAGCTGGAAAAAGCTGTCAGAAGAGGGACCGTTTCATCTTACACAGTAAAATGCAATGTGCAGAAGTGAAATGCATTGTTGTTGTCTACACAGGAAATACCTATGCCTTCCCTTGGGTGCCACTGTACAACTGACCAACAGGACTACAGATGAAAACTAGCCCTTGGCTAATTCTGGCATGTTACAGGTGTACTGTTGTTAATATGCAATGTCCTGATAAATAAATAAATAAAAATCTACTGTAGGCAAAGCACAAGAAACTCATTTAGCCTTTTCCAAGGCCCATATTAACAAAATGGAGATTTCTGGTAATCCATACTCTGGTCTCATGAGACCAAATCAATCATTTGGAACCTAACAGCATCCAAAAAGGGATTGGGGGAGTTGTGCTTAATCAATGTGTCATGAATTTACACACCATTGTGTGATGTAATTCAAAATCTTGAAACATAGGAGATGCAATCCTTTTCCTTATTCCAACCGTAACACTATTGAGGGATTTTGTAGAAACAAGAGCAACACTTCTTATCAAACATCAGGACACTCTAGGGGCCCTATCATACACCTGGTGCAATGCAGTTATTTTCACTTCCTGTGCCACGTTGTTTAAATAGCAAATGCATTTGCGCCCATCTGTTCACCCATGGGCTGCTGGTCTGAAAATGAGGTGTGTCCAGGTGCATTGTTGGTTCACTGCTATTTTGAGGCAACTGAAATAAAGTCAATGGCACAGTATTGTTTTTGTTATTTAAAGCAAAAAATTTCTAAGCAGTATACTGAAAGTTATGCAGGGCATACTACGCACTAGAATATTAAACGTTTGTTGAATTTAATCAAGGTTGTGCTCATTTTTGCAACCCCTCATTTTCTTTTTTTTGGCGTTTTTGCCCTTTATTGGATAGGAGAGTAGCTAGACAGGAATGGAGGTGGGAGAGAGAGGGGGGGATGGGATCGGGAACGGTCCACGAGCCAGGACTCGAACTCGGGTCCCCTGAAGCGCAACGACGCTACATGTCGGCGCACTTCCCCACAAGACTATCGGCGCCGTCATGCAACCCTTCATTTAAGCAAAATCGGCTAATTTATTTATTTTACAATATTGAAATAATATTTCTCTGTTTTTATTAAGTATATGTTTAATAAATGTACATTTTGTCATCTTTCCATGAATTGCAATCAATTAGAAAGAGAAAAGTATCTTTATGTTCAGAGGGGGTGTACTCATTTATGAGATATGCATAGATGTCGGTATCTAACCATAACCGTGACCAGCACAAGGCGAATTAACATCATCCAAACCTCCAACAGTTCAGCATGCAGCAGCAGGGTGTAGGCAGCCTCTGTGTAATTCTCACAGGCCAGATGTAGATCACGTAACTTGTACAAATATCTAATGAAAGACCACAAAACATTCAGAGTCATGTGTGGGTCAACAAGCCAATAACTTTCAATCATCTGGCACACTTACCGGATATAAATATCCTCCCTTTTCTTTTCTTTGTAAAAGTTCTGTGGGCATGAGAGAGAATATACATGTGATTTTTATGAAAGTCTTTTATTCCTGATTAGATGAATATAACTACATTGTTAGAAAAAAATGTTTTATTGGGGTTTTATATAGAATGCTAGGGGTTCTTGACACAATTTTAAAAAACGCTTTATGCCAAAAAGGTTCTGTTATAAGGGAAAGGTCTTTAACGTTTGCAAAATACTTTCATGTTTAACAGGGTTTTTTTTCTAGTAATTAAGTATGTATAATTCATAAAATAAAAAATGAACTAAAACAGTTAATTAATTAATACTAAATCCATAAAATGACCCCATGTTGGGAACCCCTAAAAAAAAGTTTCTATAAATGAAGCACCTGACAGAACCATTTGTGTTTCTATATAGAACCTTTGGAAACACTATTTTAAAGTGATGTAATTACACATACAGTGAGGAAAATAAGTATTTGAAAACCCTGCTATTTTGCAAGTTCTCCCACTTAGAAATCATGATCGTAGGTGCATGTGCACTGTGAGAGACATAATATATATAAAAAAAAATCCAGAAATCACAATGTATGATTTTTTAACTATTTATTTGTATGATACAGCTGCAAATAAGTATTTGAACACCTGAGAAAATCAATGTTAATATTTGGTACAGTAGCCTTTGTTTGCAATTACAGAGGTCAAACGTTTCCTGTAGTTTTTCACCAGGTTTGCACACACTGCAGGAGGGATTTTGGCCCACTCCTCCACACAGATCTTCTCTAGATCAGTCAGGTTTCTGGGCTGTCGCTGAGAAACACGGAGTTTGAGCTCCCTCCAAAAATTCTCTATTGGGTTTAGGGGTCTGGAGACTGGCTAGGCCACGCCAGAACCTTGATATGCTTCTTACAGAGCCACTCCTTGGTTATCCTGGCTGTGTGCTTCGGGTCATTGTCATGTTGGAAGACCCAGCCTCGACCCATCTTCAATGCTCTAACTGAGGGAAGGAGGTTGTTCCCCAAAATCTCGCAATACATGGCCCCGGTCATCCTCTCCTTAATACAGTGCATTCGCCCTGTCCCATGTGCAGAAAAACACCCCCAAAGCATGATGCTACCACCCCCATGCTTCACAGTAGGGATGGTGTTCTTGGGATGGTACTCATCATTCTTCTTCCTCCAAACACAGCAAGTGGAATTATGACCAAAAAGTTCTATTTTGGTCTCATCTGACCATGTGACTTTCTCCCATGACTCCTCTGGATCATCCAAATGGTCATTGGCAAACTTAAGACGGGACTTGACATGTGCTGGTTTAAGCAGGGGAACCTTCCGTGCCATGCATGATTTCAAACCATGACGTCTTAGTTTATTACCAGCAGTAACCTTGGAAACGGTGGTCCCAGCTCTTTTCAGGTCATTGACCAACTCCTCCCGTGTAGTTCTGGGCTGATTTCTCACCTTTCTTAGGATCATTGAGACCCCACGAGGTGAGATCTTGCATGGAGCCCCAGTCCGAGGGAGATGGACAGTCATGTTTAGCTTCTTCCATTTTCTAATGATTGCTCCAACAGTGGACCTTTTTTCACCAGGCTGCTTGGCAATTTCCCCGTAGCCCTTTCCAGCCTTTTGGAGGTGTACAATTTTGTCTCTAGTATCTTTGGACAGCTCTTTGGTCTTGGCCATGTTAGTAGTTAGATTCTTACTGATTGTATGGGGTGGACAGGTGTCTTTATGCAGCTAACGACCTCAAACAGGTGCATCTAATTTAGGATAATAAATGGAGTGGAGGTGGACATTTTAAAGGCAGACTAACAGGTCTTTGAGGGTCAGAATTCTAGCTGATAGACAGGTGTTCAAATACTTATTTGCAGCTGTATCATATAAATAAATAGTTAAAAAATCATATACTGTGATTTCTGGATATTATTTTTTTGATTATGTCTCTCACATTGGACATGCACCTACGATGACAATTTCAGACCCCTCCATGATTTCCAAGTGGGAGAACTTGCAAAATAGCAGGGTGTTCAAATACTTATTTTCCTCACTGTAACTACATAGTAAGTATAGTAAATAACTCTAGTAAGTACATGTAGGTAATTAAATCGCTGGTCTTTTCAGCAGGTTGAGCGCATGATAAAGAAAGTTTTCGAAAACTAAAGGTGTGTGTGAGTTCACGCGGTGCGGCTCTCACCAGGACGTTGACGGTGCAGCTCATGCGGAGCTCGGGGCTCTCGTCATGGTTGATGGTGCGGTAGGCCAGCAGGTTCTCCAGCAGACTACTCAAGAGCAGAGCCAACTCCTCACCAGGCTGACACAGAGACCGATGCGGCCGACAGCAATCCAACAGTCTGGACACAACACAAACAAACAGAGACAGTCACACAGGCACAGAAACTACAGAAAAGAATAGAAGCACAAGGCAATCAAAAATATTTGAGTGGCAGCACAAGATACACTCTTAAAAATCAAGATTTTCACCAGTGATGCCATAGAAGAACCATTATTTTTTGGCATCTATGATTCCTTGAAGAACTAATGGAACCTTTCAATTCCACAAAAGGTTTATAGAGGAAAAAGGTTCTTTAGAATTTTAAAACACAAAGAAAAGTCACTGAAAGGTTCTTTGGAGAACCAAAGATAGTTTGTGTATGGCATTGCTGCAAAAAACTCCTTTTGGAAACATTTTCTTTAAGAGTATAAGTGGAGAGAAAGATCTCACATTTTTTCCAGCAGGATCTTGTATTGTTCATCACCACGGCCTCCTTCAACTTCCTGGTCCAGTTTTGTGATTAGCTCATTCTCAAACTGCAAAGCACACAAATGCTTCATCAAACTTTCTGAGCATCATGTAGGAGCCTACATAGACAACATCTTAAAAGACATGGACCTTCCTAAGTAGCTGATCTGAATGTTCTTCATAATCAGTAACTCAAGCACCTACACAAATAGAGAACACTTACAGTTGATTTCAATAGAAACTGTCATTAGCATTAGAAGTGTAGAAATGCATCGATGTGGATCGATGCGTCAATCAAATTACTACCCGTGTTGCGGGTAATGCATTACAAGTAACCTGAGTTAGATAATCAGATTGCTTTTTAATAGTAAAGTAACGCATTACTTTTAAATTTACAACAAAATATCCTGCGTCGTATTCTTCTGCGATCCAGAATGGCAGTGAATTTTCTTTTGCCTACAGCCTTAGGCTTGTTCATTTGACTTTTGGTGTGAAAGGCCCTTTACATTTGCCAAAAAATTAACTTTTGTTTCTTTTTTGGCATTAAAAACAAACAAGCAAGCCCTGCCCAGGTGAGAAAAACTAACGCAAAAGTAACTTAACACATTACTTTTTCCATAAAATGCAATTAGTTACTTTTTTAGGGAGTAATTCTATATTGTAATGCATTACTTTAAAAAGTAACTTTCCCCAACACTGATTATTATAAATATACATTTTTAAGATGCATCTATTTAGTTGATTTTTCTAAAGAAATACCTCTCGAAAGAGACCAATAGAGATAAATGAGATGTCAAATTGTCACTGCAGCTGTCATCAAATATTTGATCTGTTTAACAACTTTATTTTTAAAATGTATCTATTTTTCTGTAAAAATGTATTTTTTCAACAACTGGAGAACCTCATTTTATTGTGTATGTCCTAAGGGGGATACTAGATTTGCACATTTTAGAAAGAACACTAGACTGAAAGACTTTCTTGACTGTTGTCATTGTTTATCTCACTGCACAATCCAATATTGAGCTGTAATCAACTGACTAATAATCTTGACTGACTGTTTATAAATATATTTTTTTTAACTGCATATTTTTTATATTTAAATTAACAATGATGAAGAAAATAATTGCTGTACATTTTTAGATCATTAAACCTAATGCATTAACAAATGTTCACAAAATTAACTACATTGTAAATTATCACTTTTTATAATTAAATATATCTATATTTTAATCTATGGATATTTCTGCACCAAATAAAAAATACCAGCACCTTATAAGGAAGAATTATTTGGCTGTCTACAGCATAATGCGTGTGCGCATGCTGCCTAAATAATATGCTGCCTAGGTAGACAACATTTTGGAACTGAAGTGGTACAAAAACAACCCTCACCTTCTGAAAGGTGTGGTTGGAGCTAAAAGTGTGTTCACACTGCATCATGTCAAAGAAGATGGGGATGGTGGCTTTCCTCAGGTCAGGCTCAGGCACTAACGTGGCGTCCAGGATTGGCCCAACCATTGCAGGGATGAACTTTATCTTCTCTGGGCCTGGAAGTGACACATACATCCAATGAAGTCCCAAAATAGCCGAAATGTTCTTTTCCATTTTTATATGCAATATGTACTTTGCCTCAGCCATTAAAGATAAACAGTACAGTAGTGATTTTACTCTCTATAATAACAAAAAGAGACTCCTTAAGAACATTCTGCAAAATTCCTCTCTACTCTAGAAGCTTCTGTAATTGTTTCTGTCTCAAACAGATAAGAGGCACAGGAAAAAGGTTTTACCAAGATTCTGCCACATATCTCCCAGCTTAAAGCCGATGCTTTTCCGCATATCTCCGCACCTGTTTACATTTTTAGGAACACAATTTAATTTAATGTCAGCCTTTAAAACAAAACCAACAAAAAAACAACAACACTTGAACTCAAAAATAGACAGAACAATGTCTCTCACTCACTTGTTGAGAATCTTGTCTCGTTTCTCAAGCGAGAAGGATTCCAGCTGCAAGGACTTGTGGGTAAGGAAGGCAACAATCAGGTGAAAGTAGCTGTTCCAAAGCTATTGAGGAAAAACAAAAGGAAATCATCACTGCAAAACAATTTCCTGAGTACAAAACGGACATAAAAATATCACAAAAATAAGGCAAAGATAAAAAAACATCTGTGTACAGCAATATCCGTCAGCAATTGGACAATTGGCCCTTTGACAAGTTTTGGACTCATTATCATTACATAAAAAAAAAAAACAGTACCAAAAAATACCATGGTATTACTAGGTTTAAGACATGCACCATGGTAATATCCTAGTATTATTATATGCATATTGTATAGGTCATATATGCATATGTGTGTGTAACTGTGTATGTATGTATTTTAACAAGATGCACAATGAGGTATAATTTATGTCTGCACAAATGGTTAAGGATATGTTTAATACTTATAACAATAGTAATTGCACTGACAAAAAGGGGATTTACTGACAAAAATCTGTATTTACTATTTCATTGTTTCAATGACCAGAATTGTCCTCGTTCTACCATTGCAAACCCAGAGCTAGAAATTCACTCGGACGCTGCTTTTAAATTATCCTTGAGTGTTGGGTTACATATCACAGATGAGTAAGGCATAGTCACGCTTTGATTATTTAAACAAATTAGTTTTATTGATATACTGTAATGCAATTGCTTTTTTAATTGCCCGAGGTCTTACGGGTGAAATACTTCGGATGCACAGGGTGCTGGATGAATGGTAACCAAGCAACAGAAAGTTTAGCTGTATTTCAACAGCACTATAGATGATATTTCCCAAATGCCTAAAGTGCACAAGGCTTCCCGTGGGTGCAAAATCCATACGGTTTCCCAAAAGATAATCACAATTGAGCACCATAAAAACATGTTACATAAGAGCATGCACTCACCAGAAAGTGTTCATACACTTCATAGAAATGCTATTCTCCTGGAAAAAATGACATGTACATGGCAACTGCACACTTGCATGCATGCAACTGCACACTTGCGGAGATGCATGCAGAGATATTCACAGCACTCAAAATAGTCAAGTCACCTTTATTTATATAGCGCTTTTTACAATACAGATTGGTTCAAAGATTAAATGTCCCCATATATAAAACCAGTGGTCAAATCACTACTGATTTGTTTTGATTAAAGATGTTTTATTTTTATCTCTGGTCTTATAATAATATTCGTCAAGTTTTTTGCACCAAAAACTTGCAAGATTTTCATGACCATTTTTTACACTCTCTCGGACCCTTAGGATTAATCAAGATGAAAATTCACTGTTCACATTTTAAATGAGAAACGGAGCTTTGCTGCGTTTACACGTTGTGGTTGTGGATTTGCTATTGGATACCTGGTTTTAGATGGTCCTGTTTAATGATCTAGAACACATTAAAGTGAGTTTCAGAATATTTAATGACTACAATGTGTATTTCCTGGTAAAAAACAGAATCATAGATTGGACAATAATACATTTATTTACTTCTTTTAACCACTCTGTCAGATGCCCTTTTCATTCCAACCAAAAAAAAAAGAATCTATGCTGCCTTTAAAAAACAACCAGCACTAAGTAAGCAGCAGGTCTTAGCAGGCAGGATGTTGTGCAAACATCAGATTTGGACATCAGATTGCCTTAATGCCTTCCTGCCTCTATATACTGCTTGTAAAGGCAGCATTTTTCAAATGAAGGATTCAGCAGTGCTGTTCTTAGGATTGGTTGGAAGTACGAGATATGAAAATTACAGTATGGTTAGTAAAATTAACTCTGATCTCAGAAGATTAAAGAAAAATAATATTCCTTTTGACACAGGCCTTATAACTACAGACAACATTCATTATTTTCTTATTCAACATACCATTACGGTTCATTAAAGGTTAAATTAATGATTCTGTTAGTAGTTTTACATATTTGAAAAGAAATGCATTTCCATTTAATTTAAAATAATTCCTACAAAAGGCATGCTTAAACAGATTTTTCACAACCTTTTTGGTCTTTATTTCACATACTATTTGGCCTTAACAAAACTAAAACAAAAAAGTGGAAACATATTTCATGCATTTATTTTTTTTAAATACCACTGACAAAACACAAAGTGTGTCTGTAACCCATCAGTCAGTAACTACGCTATTTAAGCCACACTACTAGATTTGTAAAAGTCCTTATTTTGTGAATCTCTGGTTAAGCTGTATCTTTTTTAATTCATCTATACTATCGATCAAAACCTTAGGGTTGATATAATTTGTTTATGTTTTTGAAAGTAGTATGATCATGATGTATTTGATCAAAAATACAGTAAAAACAGTGATATTGTGAAATATTACAATTTAAAATAATTGTTTTCTATTTTAATATATTTTAAAATGTAATTTATTCCTGAGATGCAAAGCTGAATTTTCAGCATCATTACTCCAGTCTTCAGTGTCACATGATCCTTCAGAAATCATTCTAATATGATGATTTGCTGCTCAAGAACAATTTATTATTATTATAATAAATTAAAAAAATCAGGACGCTTTTAATGAATTGAAAGTTCATAAGAACAGTATTATTTAATATAGAAATCTTCTGTAACATTATTAATGTCTTCACTCTCACTTTTTAATAAAATTAATGCTTCCTTACAGAATGAAAGTATAATTTCTCATTAACCCCAAACTGTGAAGAGCCATGTGTTCTGTCATCAGACAACACTGGCCTCCGAATGTCTTCCGGTTGGAAAAATGGAACCGGTTCTGGTGAGTTCCCTACAATGTGCAGTTGTTTCCGGAGCAACACTGGGAAGCAATGGTGGTTTGCACAACCAGAAACACTATTGCATTTCTGAAAATATAACCTTGGTCTTGCCTGAAGCATAATTACGTACTTGAAACCCCTTTTGTTTTTGTTTTTCCCTCCCTCTCTTGTACGCCTCTTATTCGCTCTCAGGTTCCTGTGATAGGCCGTGTCAGCTGTCAATCATCATCAGGGCAGTTCTTCTGTGTCCAATCTGCTGTCGCCCTGCTGTTTTAAAAGACTTCCAGCGTGTCTCATTTGGCAGTGTGTGTGTGTGTTCAGTGTCCTGAGTTGCGTACTTTGTATCAGTTTGATCAAGTCCCATTTGTGTATATGTAGTCTAACATTAATTTCCTTAGTGTTATTTGTGCTTTACGCCAATGTTCTGAGTTTAATGCTTTAGGCCTAACAGGTCAGTAGATCGCGCGATGTACATTGTGCCCGTAGTAATGTCAGGTGTTAGAAACACTAGATAGGAAGTGTGTGCCACCCTTTGTATTTTTGTTTTCTTAGTTAGAGAAGGATTTTAGGGCGTCGAATATGCTGAAGAATTCGGTTTATTTTCCACTTTTTCTTTTATTAGGTTAGACGTTGTGGCGAATAATTTAAGTGAATTATTTTGTTATATTTGGCGCCACTTAAGTTCCTTTTCCCTATAATTATTTGTATGTTCTTTTTCCTTCCATGTGTTTTCATTTACATTGTACATAGCTCACTCACTGTATCTAGTGGCTTCGGCTTTTTATAATAAATGATCACGTTTCCAACACTTTGTGTATTCTATTCATGTTTTTTTTTTCTGCTGTACCCAATCTACCAGCAGTAGTGTGATATCTGAATGTTGCGTTCCATCTCCTAGACCTTTAAAGATCGTAACAACCTCGTCAAACTGACCTGTAAGTGGAAGTGAGCGGAGTCCAGAAAGTATTTGTTGAGAACATCAGAGTACTGGTCGATCGCCCGCAGAAAGACTTTCATTTGGAGAAGATTCAGGATCATCCAGTCAGGTGGAAACACGTTGCCCATCAGGTTTTTGAACATGATGAAAGTCTCCATTAGAAAATCCTGGTGGGGGGAGACAACAAAATACATGATTTATTGTTGTTACGATCATATATGTACATGCCAAGGAAATCTATGATTAGATGCAGACTGGCAAATATATAAATATATGACCGAGCAGAAAAAACAGATGCTAATTCGAAGCGCCGCTTTGAACACACTTATTTCGTTCTGCTATTAAATCCTGACTCACTTCGACGGACGACAGGGAACAGAGCCACATGCGTCGCATCAGGACAGCTGTGCAAAAGGTGGATTATTTATAACTAAACTCTCGGAGCACAGAAGGCTCTTTCTGCATTTGCGATGATGGATGGCTCCTGCGGAGAGAGCGGGAGACTTACGATAATGTCCTGTCTTGTTTTGAAGGTGCTGATGTATTGTGCATAATGCGCGTCTTCCATTTGTTTCAGGATAGCGGTCATGCATGCCAGGTAGTGGCCCTGTGTCCAGAGGAAGAGAAGGAATAATCAATAACTTTACATGTGCTGCCCACACCGCTTGGAAAGCTCATAGCCAAGAGCCTGGGCAAAGAAATAAACAAGATAAGTTCAGTGGTGCAGACTGTTGTTGTTATGAGTTTCAGCAGGTGTGTGTGGGCTTTGCCGTGGTGCGGTCGAAATAACACCAGCTTTGGCAGGAAGGTAAGCGGATTTATCTCTGCTAAATCTTTCTAGAAAAGCTCCATTTTGTGACATGCTTGTGTCTTACTATGAAGGGAGAGTCCAAGCTTATGTTGATGACCGTACGGTTGACCCTCCGCAAGAGACGGTCCACGATTAACTTCACATGACCGGACGTGGAACCCTGAAAGAATAAAAAGGTGAATGACATGCACCGAAGGACGGTTGAACGAGTGATGACTGAATCCAGAAACTACTCTCTCTCTCTGATAAAATGACCTTATTTTGGAAATTTGCAATGCAACTGCTCCAGCAAAGAGCTGCTCACAAGTCACAAGAGTTTGACCTGAAATGTCTGTCGGTCTCAATACATATCAACCAAAATGTCAACCAATCTTGAATGTACTGTCATATCAACAAACCAGTGAAATGCATCATGGTT